>CM057129.1:19494752-19769752 GCA_029964075.1 Patiria pectinifera | reverse complement strand
AAGCTTGTGATGAGGCCCACGAGCTGGCAAATGGACAGGTCCTGAAACCCCGCAGTTGGGGAGAAAATTTAAGATTTAGCGCATCAATGCCAGTAGTACCCCTATGTGCAGTCAGTCTATACAGCAATGCCTGCAAGCGCCCTCTACACGAACTTCGTATATCGCGGTGTAAAGGAACCTTAACCTGGGAAGTTCTGCACAAACTATACCTTGTTCGAAAGCTTGTGATGAGTCCCACAAGCTGGTAAAAGGACAGTTCCTGAAGACCAGCAGTTGCGGAGAAAATTCAAGATTTAGCGCATCAATGCCAGTAGTACCCCTATGTGCAGTCAGTCTATACAGCAATGCTTCAAAGCGCCCGCTACACGAACTTCGTATATCGCGGTCTAAAGGAACCTTTACCTGGACAGTTCTGCACAAAGTATACCTTGTTCGGAAGCTTGTGATGAGGCCCAAAAGCTGGCAAAAAGACACGTCCTGAAACCGAGCAGTTGCGGACAAAATTTTAGATTTAGCGCATCAATGCCAGTAGTACCCCTATGTGCAGTCAGTCTATACAGCAATGCCTGCAAGCGCCCGCTACACGAACTTCGTATATCGCGGTCTAAAGGTACCTTAGCCTTGGAAGTTCTGCACAAACTATACTTTGTTCGAAAACTTGTGATGAGTCCCACAAGCTGGCAAAAGGACAGGTCCTGAAACCCAGCAGTTACCGAGAAAATTCAAGATGTAGCGCATCAATGTCAGTACTACCCCTATGTGCAGTCAGCCTATACAGCAATGCCTGCAAGCGCCCGCGACACGAACTTCGTATATCGCGGTCTAAAGGTATCTTAACCTTGGAAGTTCTGCACAAACTATACCTTGTTTGGAAGCATGTGATGAGGCCCACAGACTGGCAAAAGGACAGGTCCTAAAGACCAGCAGTTCCTGAGAAAATTTAAGATTTAGCGCATCAATTCCAGCAGTACCTCTATGTGCAGTCTGTCTATACAGCATTGCCTGCTAGCGCCCGCGACACGAACTTCGTATATCGCGGTCTAAAGGTACCTTAACCAGGGCAGTTTTGCACAAACTATACGTTGTTCGGAAGCTTGTGATGAGGCCCTCAAGCTGGCCAAAGGACAGGTTATGAAACCCAGCAGTTGTGGAGAGAAATCAAGATTTAGCGCATCAATTCCAGCAGTACCTCTATGTGCAGTCAGTCTATACAGCAATGCCTGCAAGCGCCCGCGACACGAACTTCGTTTATCGCGGTCTAAAGGTACCTTAACCTTAGAAGTTCTGCACAAACTATACCTTGTTCGGAAGCTTGTGATGAGGCCCATAAGCTGGCAGAAGGACAGGTCCTGAAACCCCGCAGTTGCGGAGAAAATTTAAGATTTAGCGCATCAATGCCTGTAGTACCCCTATGTCAGTCAGTCTATACAGCAATGCCTGCAAGCGCCCGCGACACGAACTTCGTATATCGCGGTCTAAAGGTACCTTAACCAGGGCAGTTTTGCACAAACTATACGTTGTTCGGAAGCTTGTGATAAGGCCCTCAAGCTGGCCAAAGGACAGGTTATGAAACCTAGCAGTTGTGGAGAGAAATCACGATTTAGCGCATCAATTCCAGCAGTACCTCTATGTGCAGTCAGTCTATACAGCAATGCCTGCAAGCGCCTGCGACACGAACTTCGTTTATCGCGGTCTAAAGGTACCTTAACCTTAGAAGTTCTGCACAAACTATACCTTGTTCGAAAACTTGTGATGAGTCTCACAAGCTGGCAAAAGGACTGGTCCTGAAACCCCGCAGTTGCAGAGGAAATTCAAGATTTAGCGCATCAATGCCAGTAGTACTCCTATGTGCAGTCAGTCTATACAGCAATGCCTGCAAGCGCCCGCGACACGAACTTCGTATATCGCGGTCTAAAGGTACCTTAACCTTGGAAGTTCTGCACAAACTATGCATTGTTCGAAAATTTGTGATGAGTCCCACAATTTGGCAATAGGACAGGTCCTGAAATTCAGCAGTTACGGAGAAAATTCAAGATTTAGCGCATCAATGCCAGTAGTACCCCTATGTGCAGTCAGTCTATACAGCATTGACTGCATGCGCCCGCGACAGGAACTTCGTATATTGCGGTCTAAAGGTACCTTACCCTTGGCAGTTCTGCACAAACTATACCTTGTTTGGAAGCTTCTGATGAGGCCCACGAGCTGGCAAATGGACAGGTCCTGGAACCCCGCAGTTGGGGAGAAAATTTAAGATGTAGCGCATCAATGCCAGTAGTACCCCTATGTGCAGTCAGTCTATACAGCAATGCCTGCAAGCGCCCTCTACACGAACTTCGTATATCGCGGTGTAAAGGAACCTTTACCTGGACAGTTCTGCACAAACTATACCTTGTTCGGAAGCTTGTGATGAGGTCCAAAAGCTGGCAAAAAGACACGTCCTGAAACCCAGCAGTTGCGGGAAAAATTCAAGATTTAGCGCATCAATGCCAGTAGTACCCCTATGTGCAGTCAGTCTATACAGCAATGCCTGCAAGCGCCCGCAACACAAACTTCGTATATCGCGGTCTAAAGGTACCTTAACCTGGGCAGTTTTGCACAAACTATACCTTGTTCGGAAGCTTCTGATGAGGCCCACATGCTGGCAAAAGGACATCTGCCTGAAACCCAGCAGTTGCGGAGAAATTTAAGATTTAGCGCATCAATGCCAGTAGTACCCCTATGTGCAGTCAGTCTATACAGCAATGCCTGCAAGCGCCCGCAACACAAACTTCGTATATCGCGGTCTAAAGGTACCTTACCCTTGGCAGTTCTTCACAAACTATACCTTGTTAGGAAGCTTGTGACCAGGCCCACGAGCTGGCAAAAGGACAGGCCCTGAAACCCCGCAGTTGGGGAGAAAATTTAAGATGTAGCGCATCAATGCCAGTAGTACCCCTATGTGCAGTCAGTCTATACAGCAATGCCTGCAAGCGCCCTCTACACGAACTTCGTATATCGCGTCGCAAAGGAACCTTAACCTGGGACGTTCTGCACAAACTATACCTTGTTCGAAAGCTTGTGATGAGTCCCACAAGCTGGTAAAAGGACAGTTCCTGAAGACCAGCAGTTGCGAAGAAATTTCAAGATTTAGCGCATCAATGCCAGTAGTACCCCTATGTGCAGTCAGTCTATACAGCAATGCTTCAAAGCGCCCGCTACACGAACTTCGTATATCGCGGTCTAAAGGAACCTTTACCTGGACAGTTCTGCACAAAGTATACCTTGTTCGGAAGCTTGTGATGAGGTCCAAAAGCTGGCAAAAAGACACGTCCTGAAACCCAGCAGTTGCGGGGAAAATTCAAGATTTAGCGCATCAATGCCAATAGTACCCCTATGTGCAGTCAGTCTATACAGCAATGCCTGCACGCGCCCGCTACACGAACTTCGTATATCGCGGTCTAAAGGTACCTTAACCTTGGAAGTTCTGCACAAACTATACTTTGTTCGAAAACTTGTGATGAGGCCCACAAGCTGGCAGAATAACAGGTCCTGAAACCCTGCAGTTGCGGAGAAAATTCAAGATTTAGCGCATCAATGCCAGTAGTACCCCTATGTGCAGACAGTCTATACAGCAATGCTTGCAAGCGCCCGCGACACGAACTTCGTATATCGCGGTCTAAAGGTTCCTTAACCTTGGAAGTTCTGCACAAACTATTCCTTGTTCGAAAACTTGTGATGAGTCCCACAAGCTGGCAAAAGAACAGGTCCTGAAACCCCGCAGTTGCAGAGAAAATTCAAGATTTAGCGCATCAATGCCAGTAGTACCCCTATGTGCAGTCAATCTATACAGCAATGCTTGCAAGCGCCCGCGACACGAACTTCGTATATCGCGGTCTAAAGGTACCTTAACCTTGGAAGTTCTGCACAAACTATGCATTGTTCGAAAACTTGTGATGAGTCCCACAAGTTGGCAAAAGGACAGGTCCTGAAATTCAGCAGTTACGGAGAAAATTTAAGATTTAGCGCATCAATTCCAGCAGTACCTCTATGTGCAGTCTGTCTATACAGCATTGCCTGCTAGCGCCCGCGACACGAACTTCGTATATCGCGGTCTAAAGGTACCTTAACCAGGGCAGTTTTGCACAAACTATACGTTGTTCGGAAGCTTGTGATGAGGCCCTCAAGCTGGCCAAAGGACAGGTTATGAAACCCAGCAGTTGTGGAGAGAAATCAAGATTTAGCGCATCAATTCCAGCAGTACCTCTATGTGCAGTCAGTCTATACAGCAATGCCTGCAAGCGCCCGCGACACGAACTTCGTTTATCGCGGTCTAAAGGTACCTTAACCTTAGAAGTTCTGCACAAACTATACCTTGTTCGGAAGCTTGTGATGAGGCCCATAAGCTGGCAGAAGGACAGGTCCTGAAACCCCGCAGTTGCGGAGAAAATTTAAGATTTAGCGCATCAATGCCTGTAGTACCCCTATGTCAGTCAGTCTATACAGCAATGCCTGCAAGCGCCCGCGACACGAACTTCGTATATCGCGGTCTAAAGGTACCTTAACCAGGGCAGTTTTGCACAAACTATACGTTGTTCGGAAGCTTGTGATAAGGCCCTCAAGCTGGCCAAAGGACAGGTTATGAAACCTAGCAGTTGTGGAGAGAAATCACGATTTAGCGCATCAATTCCAGCAGTACCTCTATGTGCAGTCAGTCTATACAGCAATGCCTGCAAGCGCCCGCGACACGAACTTCGTTTATCGCGGTCTAAAGGTACCTTAACCTTAGAAGTTCTGCACAAACTATACCTTGTTCGAAAACTTGTGATGAGTCTCACAAGCTGGCAAAAGGACTGGTCCTGAAACCCCGCAGTTGCAGAGGAAATTCAAGATTTAGCGCATCAATGCCAGTAGTACTCCTATGTGCAGTCAGTCTATACAGCAATGCCTGCAAGCGCCCGCGACACGAACTTCGTATATCGCGGTCTAAAGGTACCTTAACCTTGGAAGTTCTGCACAAACTATGCATTGTTCGAAAATTTGTGATGAGTCCCACAATTTGGCAATAGGACAGGTCCTGAAATTCAGCAGTTACGGAGAAAATTCAAGATTTAGCGCATCAATGCCAGTAGTACCCTATGTGCAGTCAGTCTATACAGCATTGACTGCATGCGCCCGCGACAGGAACTTCGTATATTGCGGTCTAAAGGTACCTTACCCTTGGCAGTTCTGCACAAACTATACCTTGTTTGGAAGCTTCTGATGAGGCCCACGAGCTGGCAAATGGACAGGTCCTGGAACCCCGCAGTTGGGGAGAAAATTTAAGATGTAGCGCATCAATGCCAGTAGTACCCCTATGTGCAGTCAGTCTATACAGCAATGCCTGCAAGCGCCCTCTACACGAACTTCGTATATCGCGGTGTAAAGGAACCTTAACCTGGGAAGTTCTGCACAAACTATGCCTTGTTCGAAAGCTTGTGATGAGTCCCACAAGCTCGTAAAAGGACAGTTCCTGAAGACCAGCAGTTGCGAAGAAATTTCAAGATTTAGCGCATCAATGCCAGTAGTACCCCTATGTGCAGTCAGTCTATACAGCAATGCTTCAAAGCGCCCGCTACACGAACTTCGTATATCGCGGTCTAAAGGAACCTTTACCTGGACAGTTCTGCACAAAGTATACCTTGTTCGGAAGCTTGTGATGTGGCCCAAAAGCTGGCAAAAAGACACGTCCTGAAACCGAGCAGTTGCGGACAAAATTTTAGATTTAGCGCATCAATGCCAGTAGTACCCCTATGTGCAGTCAGTCTATACAGCAATGCCTTCAAGCGCCCGCTACACGAACTTCGTTTATCGCGGTTTAAAGGTACCTTAACCTTGGAAGTTCTGCACAAACTATACCTTGTTCGAAAACTTGTGATGAGTCCCACAAGCTGGCAAAAGGACAGGTCCTGAAACCCCGCAGTTACCGAGAAAATTCAAGATTTAGCGCATCAATGCCAGTAGTACCCGTATGTGCAGTCAGTCTATACAGCAATGCCTGCAAGCGCCCGCGACACGAACTTCGTATATTGCGGTGTAAAGGTACCTTAACCTGGCAGTTATGCACAAACTATACCTTGTTCGGAAGCTTGTAATGAGGCCCACAAGCTGGCAAAAGGACAAGTCCTGAAACCGAGCAATTGTGGACAAAATTTAAGATTTAGCGCATCAATGCCAGTAGTACCCCTATGTGCAGTCAGTCTATACAGCAATGCCTGCAAGCGCCCGCGACACGAACTTCGTATATCGCGGTCTAAAGGTATCTTAACCTTGGAAGTTCTGCACAAACTATACCTTGTTTGGAAGCATGTGATGAGGCCCACAGACTGGCAAAAGGACAGGTCCTAAAGACCAGCAGTTCCTGAGAAAATTTAAGATTTAGCGCATCAATTCCAGCAGTACCTCTATGTGCAGTCTGTCTATACAGCATTGCCTGCTAGCGCCCGCGACACGAACTTCGTATATCGCGGTCTAAAGGTACCTTAACCAGGGCAGTTTTGCACAAACTATACGTTGTTCGGAAGCTTGTGATGAGGCCCTCAAGCTGGCCAAAGGACAGGTTATGAAACCCAGCAGTTGTGGAGAGAAATCAAGATTTAGCGCATCAATTCCAGCAGTACCTCTATGTGCAGTCAGTCTATACAGCAATGCCTGCAAGCGCCCGCGACACGAACTTCGTTTATCGCGGTCTAAAGGTACCTTAACCTTAGAAGTTCTGCACAAACTATACCTTGTTCGGAAGCTTGTGATGAGGCCCATAAGCTGGCAGAAGGACAGGTCCTGAAACCCCGCAGTTGCGGAGAAAATTTAAGATTTAGCGCATCAATGCCTGTAGTACCCCATGGTCAGTCAGTCTATACAGCAATGCCTGCAAGCGCCCGCGACACGAACTTCGTATATCGCGGTCTAAAGGTACCTTAACCAGGGCAGTTTTGCACAAACTATACGTTGTTCGGAAGCTTGTGATAAGGCCCTCAAGCTGGCCAAAGGACAGGTTATGAAACCTAGCAGTTGTGGAGAGAAATCACGATTTAGCGCATCAATTCCAGCAGTACCTCTATGTGCAGTCAGTCTATACAGCAATGCCTGCAAGCGCCTGCGACACGAACTTCGTTTATCGCGGTCTAAAGGTACCTTAACCTTAGAAGTTCTGCACAAACTATACCTTGTTCGAAAACTTGTGATGAGTCTCACAAGCTGGCAAAAGGACTGGTCCTGAAACCCCGCAGTTGCAGAGGAAATTCAAGATTTAGCGCATCAATGCCAGTAGTACTCCTATGTGCAGTCAGTCTATACAGCAATGCCTGCAAGCGCCCGCGACACGAACTTCGTATATCGCGGTCTAAAGGTACCTTAACCTTGGAAGTTCTGCACAAACTATGCATTGTTCGAAAATTTGTGATGAGTCCCACAATTTGGCAATAGGACAGGTCCTGAAATTCAGCAGTTACGGAGAAAATTCAAGATTTAGCGCATCAATGCCAGTAGTACCCCTATGTGCAGTCAGTCTATACAGCATTGACTGCATGCGCCCGCGACAGGAACTTCGTATATTGCGGTCTAAAGGTACCTTACCCTTGGCAGTTCTGCACAAACTATACCTTGTTTGGAAGCTTCTGATGAGGCCCACGAGCTGGCAAATGGACAGGTCCTGGAACCCCGCAGTTGGGGAGAAAATTTAAGATGTAGCGCATCAATGCCAGTAGTACCCCTATGTGCAGTCAGTCTATACAGCAATGCCTGCAAGCGCCCTCTACACGAACTTCGTATATCGCGGTGTAAAGGAACCTTAACCTGGGAAGTTCTGCACAAACTATGCCTTGTTCGAAAGCTTGTGATGAGTCCCACAAGCTCGTAAAAGGACAGTTCCTGAAGACCAGCAGTTGCGAAGAAATTTCAAGATTTAGCGCATCAATGCCAGTAGTACCCCTATGTGCAGTCAGTCTATACAGCAATGCTTCAAAGCGCCCGCTACACGAACTTCGTATATCGCGGTCTAAAGGAACCTTTACCTGGACAGTTCTGCACAAAGTATACCTTGTTCGGAAGCTTGTGATGTGGCCCAAAAGCTGGCAAAAAGACACGTCCTGAAACCGAGCAGTTGCGGACAAAATTTTAGATTTAGCGCATCAATGCCAGTAGTACCCCTATGTGCAGTCAGTCTATACAGCAATGCCTTCAAGCGCCCGCTACACGAACTTCGTTTATCGCGGTTTAAAGGTACCTTAACCTTGGAAGTTCTGCACAAACTATACCTTGTTCGAAAACTTGTGATGAGTCCCACAAGCTGGCAAAAGGACAGGTCCTGAAACCCCGCAGTTACCGAGAAAATTCAAGATTTAGCGCATCAATGCCAGTAGTACCCGTATGTGCAGTCAGTCTATACAGCAATGCCTGCAAGCGCCCGCGACACGAACTTCGTATATTGCGGTGTAAAGGTACCTTAACCTGGCAGTTATGCACAAACTATACCTTGTTCGGAAGCTTGTGATGAGGCCCACAAGCTGGCAAAAGGACAAGTCCTGAAACCGAGCAATTGTGGACAAAATTTAAGATTTAGCGCATCAATGCCAGTAGTACCCCTATGTGCAGTCAGTCTATACAGCAATGCCTGCAAGCGCCCGCGACACGAACTTCGTATATCGCGGTCTAAAGGTATCTTAACCTTGGAAGTTCTGCACAAACTATACCTTGTTTGGAAGCATGTGATGAGGCCCACAGACTGGCAAAAGGACAGGTCCTGAAGACCAGCAGTTCCTGAGAAAATTCAAGATTTAGCGCATCAATTCCAGCAGTACCTCTATGTGCAGTCTGTCTATAAAGCATTGCCTTCTAGCGCCCGCGACACGAACTTCGTATATCGCGGTCTAAAGGTACCTTAACCAGGGCAGTTCTGCACAAAGTATACCTTGTTCGGAAGTTTCTGATAAGGCCCACAAGCTGGCAAAAGGACAGGTGCTGAAACCCAGCAGTTGCGGAGAAAATTGAAGATTTAGTGCATCAATGCTAGTAGTACCCCAATGTGCAGTCAGTCTATACAGCAATGCCTGCAAGCGCCCGCGACACGAACTTCGTATATCGCGGTCTAAAGGTACCTTAACCTTGGAAGTTCTGCACAAACTATTGTGCCATCCTACATGTCCAAAATGTCCTGTTCCAATTGAATACACGGGTTAAGGGACTCTCAAAGTGTATTCTATTTGCGCCCCGAATGAATCGGTATTGCAACAGAGTCAGCCCAATTAAAATTTATTGATAATTACGATACAAAAGACCGGTTTTCCAAATAACATACGGATATCCCATTTTGAAATGATTTTGTACCAACTTAACTGTCCAAAATGTCCCGTTCCAATTGCATACACGGGTTAAGGGACATCCAAAGTGTATTGTATTCGCGCCCCGAATAATTGGGTATTGAAACAGAGTCAGCCCAATTAAATTAATCCGACAATTGATAATTACGATACGAAAGACCGGTTTTCCAAAGAACATACGGATATCCCATTTTGAAAAGATTTTGTACCATCCTAAATGTCCGAAATGTCCCGTTCCAATTGCATACACGGGTTAAGGGACATCCAAAGTGTATTGTGTTCGCGCCCCGAATAAATCGGTATTGAAACAGAGTCAGCCCAATTAAATTAATCCAACGATTGATAATTACGAAACAAAACAGCCGTTTTCCAAAGAAAATTCGGAAGTCCCATTTTGAAATGATTTTGTACCATCCTAAATGTCCGAAATGTCCCGTTTCAATTGCATACACGGGTTAAGGGACATCCAAAGTGTTTTCTATTTGCGCCCCGATTAAATCAGTATTGAAACAGAGTCAGCCCAATTAAATTAATCCGACAATTGATAATTACGATACGAGAGACCGGTTTTCCAAAGAACATACGGATATCCCATTTTGAAATGATTTTGTACCATCCTAAATGTCCGAAATTCCTGTTCCAATTGTATACACGGGTTAAGGGACTCTCAAATAAATTCTATTCGCGCCCCCAATAAATCAGTATTGAAACAAAGTCAGCCCAATTAAATTAATCCGACGATTGATAATTAACGTACAAAAAAAGCCGTTTTCCAAAGAATATACAGATATCCCATTTTGAAATGATTTTGTACCATCCTAAATGTCCGAAATGTCCCGTTCCAATTGCATGCACGGGTTAATGGGTAACCAAAGTGTATTTTATTTGTGCCCCGAATAAATCGGTATTGAAACAGAGTCATCCCCATTAAATTAATCCAACGATTGATAATTAACGTACAAAACATTCGTTTTCCAAATAACATACGGATATCCCATTTTGAAATGATTTTGTACCATCCTAAATGTCCGAAATGTCCCGTTCCAATTGCATACACGGGTTAAGGGACATCCAAAGTGTATTCTATTCGCGCCCCGAATAAATCGGTATTGAAACAGAGTCAGCCCAATTAAATTAATTCAACGATTGATAATTACGAAACAAAAAAGCCGTTTTCCAAAGAAAATAAGGATATCCCATTTTGAAATGATTTTGTACCATCCTAAATGTCCGAAATGTCCCGTTCCAATTGTATACACGGGTTAAGGGACTCTCAAAGTGTATTCTATTCGCGCCCCCAATAAATCAGCATTGAAACAAAGTCAGCCCAATTAAATTAATCCGAAGATTGATAATTAACGTTAAAAAAAAGCCGTTTTCCAAAGAACATACGGATATCCCATTTTGAAATGATTTTGTACCATCCTAAATGTCCGAAATGTCCCGTTCCAATTGCATACACGGGTTAATGGGCAACCAAAGTGTATTTTATTTTCGCCCCGAATAAATCGGTATTGAAACAGAGTCAGCCCATATAATTAATCCGACGATTGATAATTACGATACAAAAGACCGGCTTTCCAAAGAAAATACGGATATCCCATTTTAAAACGATTTTGCCTACAAAGGGCTAATCGAAAAATGTTTCATATAAAGCGCCCCGAGAAAATCTGTTGATTGAAAAACCCAGCCCAATTTTTTTCCTAATGCAGTTGGAGGAATTAGGCAGCCTTGTATAAGGACACACTGCAGACCTCACACCGGGAAACACTGTTCTATCAATCAACATGCAGATAAGATAATTGACCTCACAAATAAGTCCCCAGCGGCACTCCTGGCCACTGCCAGCCACATGGTCGTAAAATTAATGGTTCCCGTGTGGATGGCCTGCTCGAGCTGAGGCAAATGTATCAGCCCATAGATCAGCCACCAGCCAATCCATATACAAGTAGTCTGGTATAGCCATATGGTATGGTGCGATTATGTGCTGAAATATGGGTGGACAGTTTTTTTGGAACACAATACAGACGGAGTATTAGTTTTTCCTTCCTAGTGTAGATACCGCACTCATCCACAAACTGTCCCTGATTATGTTGATTAAAGGTACATGATGCCCCCAGTTTCGTTTTTGTGCAGAAAGTCCCATAGCAAGGGCTGTCAGCGCCAGCCGACATGGCTCTCATGTGTCGCGGTCTAAAGATACCTTAACAGGGATGGATTTTGACAAACTATAACTTGTTGGATAGCGGATGAATAGGCCAACAAGTTGAAAAATCGGCAAGGCTGCACTCTTGAAACTTTTTGAAGTGAGCTCCAGACGTAGGCACATGATGCCCCCAGTTTCGTTTTGCAGTAAGTCCCATAGCAAGGGCTGTCAGCGCCAGCCGACATGGCTCTCATGTGTCGCAGTCTAAAGGTACCTTAACATGGATGGAGTTTGGCAAACTATAGCTTGTTGGATAGCAGATGAATAGGCCAACGAGCTGACAAATCGGCAAGGCTGTTCACTTGAAACTTTTTGGAGTGAGCTCCAGACGTATGTACATAATGCCCCCAGTTTCGTTTTTGTGCAATAAGTCCCATAGCAAGGGCTGTCAGCGCCAGCCGATACGGCTCTCGTGTGTCGCGGTCTAAAGGTACCTTAACAGTGTAGATACCGCACTCATCCACAAACTGTCCCTGATTATGTTGATTATAGGGACATGATGCCCCCAGTTTCGTTTTTGTGCAGTAAGTACCATAGCAAGGGCTGTCAGCGCCAGCCGACATGGCTCTCATGTGTCGCGGTCTAAAGGTACCTTAACATAGATGGATTTTGGCAAACTATAGCTTGTTGGATAGCGGATGAATAGGCCAACAAGCTGACAAATCGGCAAGGCTGCAGACTTGAAACTTTTGGAGTGAGCTCCAGACGTAGGTACATGATGCCCCCAGTTTCGTTTTGCAGTAAGTCCCATAGCAAGGGCTGTCAGCGCATGCCGACATGGCTCTCATGTGTCGCGGTCTGAAGGTATCTTAACATAGATGGATTTTGGCAAACTATAGCTTGTTGGATAGCGGTTGAATAGGCCAACAAGCTGACAAATCGGCAATGCTTCAGACTTGAAACTTTTGGAGTGAGTCCCAGACGTAGGCACATGATGCCCCCAGTTTCGTTTTGCAGTAAGTCCCATAGCAAGGGCTGTCAGCGCCAGCGGACATGGCTCTCATGTGTCGCGGTCTAAAGGTACCTTAACATGGATGGATTTTGGCAAACTATAGCTTGTTGGATAGCAGATGAATAGGCCAACAAGCTGACAAATCGGCAATGCTTCAGACTTGAAACTTTTGGAGTTAGCCCCAGACGTAGGTACATGATGCCCCCAGTTTCGTTTTTGTGTAGTAAGTCCCATAGCAAGGGCTGTCAGCGCCAGCCGACATGGCTCTCATGTGTCGCGGTCTAAAGGTACCTTAACATGGATGGATTTTGACAAACTATAGCTTGTTAAATAGCGGATGAATAGACCAACAAGCTGACAAATCGGCAAGGCTTCAGACTTGAAACTTGTGGAGTGAGCCCCAGACGTATATGTTTTAATAAATCATGCTGAATAAGGCAAGGGCAAATTCACCAAAACGTTCCCTACTGTTCAGACATATTTCAGCACGATAATTTTATCTGCACGCTCATCAAAGTGTCAGGTTTATTTGGAGTGAGGAATGGCATTCATATATTACAAGATAAGCGCCGGGGGAGGGTGATTGTATCTACTCATCAAAGTGTCGGGTTTATTTGGTATGGTGTGATGAATGCCATTTCACATACAAGATAATGAAAAGCGTATATATGTATGTTTCTGTAATGTAAGTGATTTTATTTTCCATATTGAGCAACATGCAATTTTTAAAGTTGGCATGTTATTGTAATTTCATTGATCTTATGAGTATTGAAATACGAAATCTAATATACACCGCTATTGGGATTTACCCACATGAGTGAATTTGTCCATGTCCATGATTTGACCACACTGTAATGAAGTCAAACCCTATTTCTATCGACTATATGCAACCTCTTCAACTATTAAAAGTGATGCATTTTGTTGTTCTGATAAACAAGATGGGAAATTGGACTGGGATAGGCCTATATTTCGACTGACTTCTGATGCAGCTTATAAAAAAACAAATGGTCGAGGCCGATTGTTGAATGACGGAACTTCCACGTTCATTACATTTGGTATCTTTCATGTGCTATACGGGTACTTCTTGGATTAATAAATTCAAGGTCATCCAACCCTTACATATTTTAAAAACAATGGATAACAAAAACGGTAAAAGTAAAAGGGTGACAGACGAGGAATTTTTGTCATTAAAGGGAATATACAACATTTGCAAACATCGAAAAACAAAATACCATTTTTTTTTTACGAAGTACCTTACTAGGATGTTGGTAAATGACAGTCTAAAGCATCCTGTAAAATCATGGCACCATGTGTGAAGTCATTTTCAAGAAAAGTGGTATTTTGTATAAATTGCCAACGGTGGTCGGCCGACCACCGTTGGAAAAACCTTACTATTTTCAACTACTGCTCCAAATTTACGATTTTTTTTTTCAGTCCAAATTTTATTTGGTATTGGTTACATGATCATGAACGGGTGCAGGCCAGTTAGACCATGGTTAGACTGGTTCCATTACCTTACAATTTTCCGGCATCTATAAATGGATCCATTTCATCTTTAGTGGAGTCAAGGAACCAGACTGCTTGAACATTTTAGTATTTCTTGGTTTTTCCAGTATTTTCGAACACAAAAACTTCAAACATGTCAGTGTAACAATATTTCATCTGTTATACTAACCCCTCAAATAGTTCATTTCTGAAAATTACAGCAAAAGCCAATGATGTACATTCCCTTTAACGATGGAACAAATTCATTCCAATAAATCCTAAGCCGGAAATCCGTATTTCTGATAAAAAATGTTTGTTTTGCCTGTATTTTAGCCTCGGTATGAAATTAATTGGGCTGAGACTGTTTCAATACCAATTTATTCGGGGCGCTTATAAAATAAACTTTGAAAGTCATTTCACCCTCTTATCCATTCAGATCTGAATACTTTTGTAATTAACGATGAAACAAAATCGTTTGAAAATACGGCTTTCCGATTCAATCAATGTCAATGGCTGGCAAAAAGCATGATCTCCGTCTAATTAATAAATTAATTGGGCTGTGCTTTTTAACGAACAGATTTTCTCGGTGCGCTTATAAAATCTTTGTTGATCATCTCTTTGAAGGATTGTTAAAAAAATGAAATTTCTGTCATTAACGATGGAACAAATTCATTCCAAAGCCGGAAATCCGTATTTCTGATGAAAATTGTTTGTGTTGCCTCAATTTTAGCCTCAGTATGAAATTAATTGGGCTGACACTGTTTCATTTCGGATTTATTCGGGACACGATTACAATACACTTTGGATGTCCCTTTACCCGTGTATGTAATTGGAACGGGACATTTCGGACATTTAGGATGGTACAAAATCATTTCAAAATGGGATATCCGTATTTTCATTGGAAAACCGTTGTTTTGTATCGTAATTATCAATCGTCTGATCAATTTAATTGGGCTGACACTGTTTCAATGCTGATTTATTCGGGGCGCGAATAGAATACACTTTGAATGTCCCTTAACCCTTGTATGCAATTGGAACGGGACATTTCGGACATTTAGGATAGTACAAAATCATTTCTAAATGGGATATTCTTATTTTCTTTGGAAAACGGCTGTTTTGTTTCGTAATTATCAATCGTCGGATTAATTTAATTAGGCTGACACTGTTTCAATGCTGATTTATTCGGGGCGCGAATAGAATACACTTTGAATGTCCGTTAACCCGTGTATGCAATTGGAACGGGACATTTTCGGACATTTAGGATGGTACAGAACCATTTCAAAATGGGATATCCGTATTTTCTTTGGAAAACGGCTGTTTTGTTTTGTAATTATCAATCGTTGAACTAATTTAATTGGGCTGACGCTGTTTCAATACCGATTTATTCGGGGCGCAAATAGAATACACTTTGGATGTCTTTTAACCCCTGTATGCAATTTGAACGGGACATTTCGGACATTTAGAATGGTACAAAATCATTTCAAAATGGGATATCCGTATGTTATTTGGAAAACCGGTCTTTTGTATCGTAATTATCAATTGTCGGATTAATTTAATTGGGCTGACTTTGTTTCAATACCGATTTATTCGGGGCGCGAATAGAATACACTTTGAGAGTCACTTAACCCGTGTATACAATTAAAACGGGACATTTCGGATATTTAGGATGGTACAAAATCATTTCAAAATGGGATATCCGTATTTTCTTTGGAAAACGGCTGTTTTGTAACTTAATTATCAATCGTCGGATTAATTTATTTGGGCTGACTCTGTTTCAATACCGATTTATTCGGGGCGCAAATAGAATACACTTTGGATGTCCTCTCACCCGTGTATGCCATTGGAACGGGACATTTTAGATATTTAGGAAGGCACAAAATCATTTTAAAATAGGATACCCGTATTTTCTTTGGAAAACGGCTGTTTTGTACGTTAGTTATCAATTGTCGGATTAATTTAATGGGGCTGACTCTGTTTCAATACCAATTTATTCGGGGCGCAAATAGAATACACTTTGGGTGTCCCTTAACCCGTGTATGCCATTGGAACGGGACATTTCGGACATTTAGGATGGTACAAAATCATTTCAAAATGGGATATCCGTATGTTCTTTGGAAAAGGCTGTTTTGTAAGTTAATTATCAATCGATGGATTAATTTAATTGGGCTGACACTGTTTCAATACCGATTTATTCGGGGCGCGAATAGAATACACTTTGGATGTCCCTTAACCCGTGTATGCAATTGGAACGGGACATTTCTGGCATTTAGGAGGGTACAAAATCATTTTACATTTATTATAATACCTGCGTACGTACGTGTCATAAAAGTATCGTAGAGGGCGCTAAACAACCATGTAGTTTGGGAAAAGAAAATCGCGGCCGGTTCCTGTTTAAACAGGATTCTCATGCCTGGGACCCGGTCCTTTCCGCAACGCAACACCACTCAAGGAGTAGTCTGGCGGATATAGCGCCCTCTCATGGGCTATAAGGCAGAACCTTAATTCAGTAAGAATATCGGACACTTCGCCCCATTTCCACGTCGCCCCATGTCACTTCGCCCCTAACCACTTCGCCCCTAACCACTTCGCCCCATCCCCACTTCGACCCATCCCCCCCTCCCCACTTCGCCCCATTCCCACTTCGCCCCATTCCCACTTTGCCCCAGCCGTTACATGTAAAAAGTAAAAAAAAAAATCTCATCTATTTTATTGGCTTAAAAACAATTCCAACAGATTCACTAATTGCTAATCAACGGAAAGAATATTTTTTTGTTTGGCCTAAAAGATCCAACTTTGTTCCCAACCCGGCTATACCAACCCGTCTCCCACTTATCTGAGAACGACAATACCTTAGACATCCTAATTTCACTCGTGGAGGAACCGATCTACATGGGGCAAAGTGGGGATGGGGCGAAGTGGGGATGGGGCGAAGCGGGGATGGGGCGAAGCGGGGATGGGGCGAAGCGGGGATGGGGCGAAGCGGGGATGGGGCGATGTGGGATTGGGGCGAAGTGGGGATGGGGCGAAGTGGTTAGGAGCGAAGTGACATGGGGCGACGTGGAAATGGGGCGAAGCGTCCGACACCCTTCAGTAACGTTAAAATTTATAACATTAACATTCCCGATTCTGAAAATATATTGCCACAGTCTTCATTACAATTATTTACTTTAGAGTCGAATAAACAACAGTTTCAGTTAGTTTTAAAAAGGCAATCCACCGTGATCAGAAGTTGAACTTCCTTTATAATTCGTTTTCTCCTAAGGTATATTTGCAATGACTGTTTAGGGCCACCGTAGTGGCAATTTTCGCGGCGGCGCGCCACCGTAAAAATAGTGCCTAGCCGAAATTCCGGCCAGCCGAAAATCCGGTCCGATTTTCGTGCCAAGATCAGCCTGGTGAAAAATTAAATGAACAGCTGATTGAACCGGCGCCCTCAATAGTCAAGCATAGGAAAGGTAAAATTACAGACGTAGAGGGCGGTCTTTATATTTCAGGACATTCAAGATGGCAGCGTACATAGTAACTGTAAATCAAGTCCGTAAAAACGACGATACTTTGGTCTATTTTGATGGCCAATTTTGATCTTACAACTCTAACAAGTATGGAAGAAATCCCGCATACGAAAGATCTCTTCAATCAGTTAACCTTAGGTGTCGTAAAATCGCTTGGTAGGTATTAAATTAGCTTAAAAATTAGGTAGGCCTAGTGTATATTTTGCCGGAGGTAACGCCGGCAAACTAACGTTTACTAAAGGTTTGCTTGAGTAACTACTCCAGCTGACATGCTCCATATACATTCACATGTAACGCTGGAGGCAAAACCTGTTCGTTAGAACATGGTAGCAAGAGACCCTAAAAAAATGGCCTCTCAAAAATTGTTAATTTTCACCTCTAGTCTAATATCCCACCCCAGCGTTCATTTACATACCTCATACATTCAGCAGTCATTTACTTGAAACAGACCACCAAAAAAAAAGTGAAAAATCTTGACGATTTCGGTGGCTTGTCCGTAAAAATACACCAGTTCCAATGGCTGTCTTCCATTTTGTTTTGCTAATTATGTAAATGTATGCATCACGTGATGACATCAAAAAAAATCTGCGTGCGCGATGTATGTGGGTACCACACCGCTTTCAGGCGGTCCTACTAAAGCGCGTCAACAAGCGTCAACAAGCCTCAACGGTCGTCAACGAGCGTCAACAAATTTTGTATAGGCTTTTGAACATTAAAAACAGCTTTATATGGTAGAAAAAGCAATAAAGAACATCTTCTGCATATCAATTAAAGTTAAAATTATTTTAAACTTGGATTTTTGAACGCGAAAAGTTCGACGAATTTGTCGATAAAAGTTGGCCGCCATCTTGTTTATGTGTAGCTAGCCGTACTATGCATGCGTGAAGTGTACAGAGCCATACTACGCATGCGCGAAGTCTACAGCGCCATCCAAACAAGATGGCGGCCAACTTTTATTGACAAATTCGTCGTACATTTCGCGTACAAAAAAACAAGTTTTAAAATAATTTTAATTTTAATTGATATGCAGAAGATGTTCTTCATTGCTTTTTCTACCATATAAAGCTGTTTTTAATGTTCAAAAGCCTATACAAAATTTGTTGACGCTCGTTGACGACCGTTGAGGCTTGTTGACGCTTGTTGACGCGCTTTAGTAGGACCCCTTTCAGGCGCCGCAAGTGAGTTCAATTTTCGTCTGGTGCGTTGTCGCGGAAAGCAAGACAACGAGAATTTTGCCTCCAGCATTACATGTGAATGAATATGGGGCATGTCAGCTGGAGTTACTAAAGCTACTCGCGTCCTAGCTTGAGGAACTCTAGCCCCATAAATGTGGCCTATTTACTGGACTACCTCCGTAAACATAGCATAGAGTCAGAACCCCGCAAAATTGTTGTCAGCACAAAACACTAATTAAGTACAAAAACATCCATCCCAACCAAGCTTTTTCCCACAGAACCGCTGCACAGTTTGCCCCTAAACTCCGTACAATACCTCATGACATACTCACGTTATGTGCACCCAACAAACATCGGTGTATTCTGTCGGTTTTTCGGCAAAAATGATGAAAAATATGCCCTTTCCGCACTGAGCCAACCTGACACTTGAAACGTGCACGCGCCCAGAATGATCGCAGTACGGAAGCTTGAATTGCCTTCCGCGATACCGCGTTACTGCGATAATTTATCACAGAAATCCGGAATTCAAAGATAATCCCTTCCTCGATACCGCGTTACCGTGATAATTTATCACAGAAATCCTGAATTCCAAGATAATTCCTTCCGCGATACCGCGTTACTGTGATAATTTATCACAGAAATCCGGAATTCAAAGATAATACCTTCCTCGATACCGCGTTACCGTGATAATTTATCACTGAAATCCGGAATTCAGAGATACCTTTTCATCGATACCGCGTTACCATAATAATTTATCACAGAAATCCGGAATTCAGAGATACCTATTCCTGGATACCGCGTTACCGTGATAACTTATCGCAGAAATCCGCGCGGGTGCACGTTTCAAGTGTCAGGTTGGCTCAGTGCGGAAAGGGCATATTTTTCATCATTTTTGCCAAAAAAACGACAGAATCCACCGATGTTTGTTGGGTGCACATAACGTGAGTATGTCATGAGGTATTGTATGGAGTTTAGGGGCAAACTGTGCAGCGGTTCTGTGGGAAAAAGCTTGGTTGGGATGGACGTTTTTGTACTTAATTAGTGTTTTGTGCTGACAACAATTTTGCGGGGTTCTGACTCTATGAGGCTGCACTACGTGGCCTATGTTTACTCCTATGTTTACTCCTAGAACTATGAAGCTCCACTACGTGGAGCCTCATAGTTCTAGGAGTAAACATAGGCCACACTTCCACATGTACAAAAACGTGTCGCACTTTGTCAAATTTTGATTTTCACATTTAGGCTTAGTTTGTAAGTTTTTTTGCTTTAGAAGCATACTCACCCTCTTTATAGGCTAATCAGAAAGTGCTGCCTTTTTCAGACGTCTAATTTTTGTGAAATTTCATGTTGAAATTTTGATACGCAAACGTGTGCAAATGAATCTGGTAGTTAATGTGATATAAATTCACAATAGTGCTGTAATGATAGCAGTTGAAAATTACATAAAGGCTGCCGTAGCGATAGCCACTACATACAGTGTATTGTGGCGAATCCCGTCCGGGTCAAGTTTGACTCGGTACTGCACAGGCGAGCGGCAGCCCTACAGCACTGTGGGGGAGGTCGTTTGGCAACCATATATCGCCGCGCGCAACACTTTTTCCCGGGGACCCTATGGAGCGGAGATAAATACCAGGCAGAGCAGCGCAGGAACCCAATAATCTGACAAAGAGAGATCACTCAAGAGCCGCGGGGTTTTCCCTTTATTATAACTAAGACGCCTTAATCACTTCAGTTAAGTTGCAGATTCCTTAAGGGATTGCTGTTCCTTAAGGTATTGCCTTGAGGTTCCTTAAGGGTTTCCTGTATCCTTAAGGGATGTAATCGAGTTTCCTACTGAGCCTTAGAATTACTGATAGAGAGGTTTATTACTGAAGGCACTTAATAGAAATTATTACTGAATGTGATAACTTGTGGGGAGGTTCAACAATATCGGTCCTGAACGGTGCTCGTCACTAACTTTATCAAATACGTCAGCTTGACATACCCCGCGCTATGAGCTGCTGCAACTAGATTCGGCAAACCGCCGCCGCCACGGACTCTCTGACACGGCTCCGACAGTCCCGCTGTCTCGGACACTCCGATCAGCCTCTCTCACGCTGCTCTGGGATCCGGCGGTCGGTCGCTATACCGCTCCGCCTCGCTGCTACCAGCTTCCACTACACACCAACAGCAACGCTGACGCACACAAGCCTAGCGCCCTACAACAACTCTCTTAGAGCTCCGCCGTCACACGTCTCTTCAGTCCGCTAGCTCCACAGCAACTCCCGCCACGTACACACACGAGGCACAGCGCGCAAACAGCTCAAGGTCACCTAAGCAGCCCACTGCGCATGCTCAGCAAGTATGGCACGCCTCAGCGCTATGACGCGCGAAAGCTACAAGCACTCAGGCCAATTTCGTTACACAGCCCCAACCTTAAGTTCGGACCGTCCCGGTCCGTTAAACTGAAAAACAACCAAAACGAAATTAACTGAGGTGCCATCTTATACAATGAAAATATAAAGTTCACTTATACACAAATAAGCACCTTTACCTTTAAAGCTACTGTGGTCTCCTTAAGGGAAATTTAAAGAAAGGTAAGATTCTGAGGTTCCTTAAGGGAGCTCCTTAAGGGAGTGTCCAAAACAAATCACACGTGATACGGCTTTATCAAAAATAGACAAAGATCCACTTTCTCCTTCAGGGAGTTTATACACATGAAATACAATCACAACATACCTCAAGGACGTCTAATAATCAAAAGTAATTACCCTGCTCCTTGAGGGAGTTTACACAAAGATCATCAATAAATACAGTATTCCTTAAGGGAATGCGGTAGCTAATTAAGGCAAGATCGGTCTCTTTTTTAACAAATATACTCTCTTATAAAACTTTTACACTGTTCCAAAACTAAGTTAGAAACAAGTAATGCTTTACGTTAAAACAACAATGTAAACCTTAAGAAAACCTAAACTCTACTTGAGGATGAAACCGGCCGTAAACTCCACATCGTAGGTCCTCTCTACGACCTCTTCAGATACCTTCAACCCATTCTGAAACTGGCTCCTGGTGCTGACCTCCTTCACTTGACGAACATTCCCGGCCATCATCACTTCCAGATCAGCAGTATCGATCGGAGTCGCCCGTCGCCACCCAGGGTTGCCACTACTGACCCTGCATACTCTGGCTCGTGGTGGTTCCTCCAGTGCTGACGTCTTGGCCTGCCCGTGCTGAATATCTGTGGCAGGTGGAAAGGTGCGTTTCCGAAGATCCCCCTCCTGATACCGTAGAGAGCTTCCCTGAAGTGCTCGCCCAAGGTTAACAGAAATAGAGGCGTCGTCGTTGAGGTCTGTTTCCTCCCCGTCGCTAGCTTCTGCCTGGACATCCTGCCTCATTGACATCATCCCTTGTGGTTTCCCTCCATATACTATCCTGCGTCGCGGCTCCACACTGTCGAGCAGAGACACGGAAGCTGGTGACAAGGATATCCCAGCCACATCATCTATCTCTAACTCCCTGCCAGGTGTCAAGGGGACCTGAGTTTCTTCCTCCTCGGCCTCCTTCTTCTGCGGTTCCCTCGGTGACTTATCAACACTCTTAGCTTCCGTTTCCATCCCCTTTCCTCCCGAGGGGGCAGCAAAAAGACTTGTCTCTTCTTCAGGTTCACCGGACCTCATTGCTCGTTTCTCTTCCTTCTTCCGGCCCTCCTTTGCCGGTCTGTCGACGGTTGCAGTCTCGGGTCTCTTCCTCTTCCGTCCGGAGCGGGCAGAAGAAGTACTCGGTACCTCATCCGAGTCTTCAGACTGCTTTGCTGCTTTTCTTTCCTCTTCCGTCTCAGGGTATACGCTTTTCAGGTCATCCATTCCTGCGGGGTGGTGATTGTGATAATGCACTTTAAGGTTGTCCTTCCTCCCGTATCTCCTGTCGCATCTTTTGCAGAAGAATAGGAGGTTCTTCTTCTTGTTGTGAGTTCTGAGATGGTTGTCCAGGCTCCTCTTACTGATGAATGTGTCTTCACACTCAGAGCACGCATATACCCTCAAGGTACTCCAGTCCTTTGGCTTCTTCCAACCTGCCTTGGGATCCTCCATCCTCCTTTAAAGAAAGCAAAAGAAACAAAACGAAACAACAGTTACTTCACTGTAGCTACCCAACTTCTTAAGTAGTCCTAGAACTAATCGATCTCCCTTAAATTCCTGAGCTATTTACAGATAGCGCTGTGGCTGCCGTCGCTGGCGCAAAGGATTCCTCCTCGCCTGTGCAGGTATTACATGTGTCATGTTCAGGGGTGCAGGTTCTAGGTCAGATCCTGCATTGCCTGCACCTTCAGGTGCTTCCCGATCACACTGTATCTCTGGTACTAAAGTCTGGCCAAGTTCCACTGGGCTACTATCTACTTCTATCTGAGCTTCCCCTCTCTCAGGAATATCTCCTGCAGGTTGCTGCTGCGCTTCCTGTCCCCTGCCGCCCGTCTCTAATATCCAAGACTTCAAAGGCGTGCCTTGGTACGGCTTAAGGCGGTCACAGTGGATAACCTTCATTTTTGTCCCCGGCTTCCGCTGAATCCTTAAGGTTACGTCTGACAGCCTGTTCACTATAAGGTAGGGCCCCTCCCACCTACACATTAACTTTGGCGACACTCCCTTTTTCTTCACCGGGTTGAACAACCACGCAAACATGCCTTCAGCAAAGTTGCCCTGGATTGTGCCCTTGTCATAGTTGAGTTTCTAACGCCTTGCACTCTTCTTCAAGTGTTCTCTAGCCCCGTCATGTGCGCCCTGCATCCTCCTACGCACCACTTTGGCATAGTCCGGTTCCTTCATCTCTTCTGTATCTCCTGCAGGAGGACCCTCCATTGTTAAATCAAGGGGCAGAGAGACTTCCCTCCCGAGCATTAACATATTCGGAGTTTCCCCCGTGGATTCCTGTGGTGTGCTTCGGTACGCAGCCGTTGCATATGGCAATTCCTCATCTCTACTGGTGTCCCACTCGCCCATCCCGCACTGGGAACAGGGTCGACGGGATAGACTGTCCGCGTTCTGATGAGCTTTCCCCGCTCGATGGATGATTTCTAAATCATACTCCCCGATTAACTGTAGCCATCGTGCTACTTGGCCTGCAGGCTCCCTGAAGTTAATGAGCCACCTTAAGGCTCCATGGTCTGTCCTCACTGTGATTCTTCGTCCATAGATATACGGTCGGAAGTGCCTTAAGAACGTCACCACCGCCAGCAATTCTCTCCTGGTGACGCAGTAATTTTGTTCTGCCTTTTTCAACACTTTACTAGCAAAGGCTATGACCCTCTCCTGGCCATCCTTTCTCTGTGCTAGGACCCCTCCTATTCCTGCGTCACTGGCATCTGTGTCAAGTATCAGCTCTCCATCTGGTTCCGGGTAAGTGAGGACAGGCGACGCCGTGAGGCGCCTCTTCAATTCCTCGAAGGATGCCTGACATTCATTGGTCCACTGGAAATCCCTGTGTTTTTCCGTAAGCCTGTGCAAAGGCTTCGCCACCGCTGAAAACCCCTCTATAAACCTCCTGTAGTAGGACGCTAGTCCTACAAAACTGCGAACTTCCTTTACTGTCTTGGGGACTGGCCAATCCCTGACCACCTTGATCTTATCAGGATCCGTGCTAATGCCCTCCGGAGTTACTACATGACCGAGGTAGCGAACTTTCTGTTTGAACAGATCACACTTAGCAGGCTTTAACTTTAATCCTGCGTCTCTCAGGCGCTGCAACACGACCTTCAGTCGACTGAGTTCCTCCAGTATAGTCTTGCCGAACACTATAACATCGTCCAGATACACTAAAAGTGTTTCCCAGTGAAGGCCACTTAATACTCGTTCCATAAGTCTCTCAAACGTCGAAGGCGCGTTGCATAGCCCGAAAGGCATCACACGCCAACTGTAAAGGCCGCCCCTTACTACAAAGGCCGATTTCTCCTGTGCCTCCTCATCCAGGGCCACCTGCCAGTAGCCAGATGCGAGGTCCAGCGTAGAAAACCACTGGGCCCCTGAAAGCGCATCAAGGGAATCATCAATCCTGGGGATTGGGTAGGCATCCTTGATCGTTATGGAATTAAGTCTCCGATAGTCAACGCAGAACCGCTTGCTTCCGTCCTTCTTTTTGACGAGCACTACGTTTGAAGCCCACGGGCTACTTGAGGGTACAATCCTTCCGTCCTTAAGCAAGTCCTGGACTTGCCGATTAATTTCCTCCTGTTCGACTGCAGGAAATCTCCTGGGTCTCTCTCGCATAGGCCTTTTGCCCTCTGTCGTTATATGGTGTTTTACGCATTCCGTGCGTCCAATATCCTCACTACCCTTCGAGAATACATCCTGAAACTCGGTAAGTAATCCTGCCACCTCCGCATGATACTCGGACTTCACTCCCTCGGTGCTCCGGTTGAACAAGTCCTGCAGATGTTCAGGCAACCGGTCAGGTCGTCCTCCTTGTATGGGTTGATGTGGTTGCACGTCCTCTTCCGCCACCTGACTAAGCAAACCAGCCATACTGCCGGCCTTAACAACACATACTCTCCTTCCTGGGTTGAAAACCCTTATTGGCAAATTATCTTCCTCGGGCTTTACCAAAAGCCTAGCAACAATCAGCCCCTTAGCCGTCAACTCTGTACTCTCTGCAGGTTCCATTATCCCGAGCCCAGTAAACTTCCGAGTCACTCTCCCTGATACAAGTGCTTCGTGCCCTGGTGGCACTGATATGGTCTCTCCTACGACCACCCGGGCACAGAAATTATTGCCCTGTTTATTCACACACTTAATCTTCTGTCCATTCAGGGCAAGGACTAACTCCTGAAAATCTAACCGTCCCCTTGTCGGTAGGAGGTAGTCCATCCCAAGGATTCCATCCATCTCCAATTTGGCAAAGATCGCCCGCACTGGGGAGGTAGTCTTCCCAACTTGAACCTCTAACCACGCTCCACCTATCGTCTCTATGGAGTGACCGTCAGCTCCATACAGTCCTACTCCCTCCATGCTCAATGTTGGCCTCTGTTCCTTCGGTATCTTTCTTGTAGTATACCGCCGTCGAAATTATTGTGTCTGTCGCCCCTGTATCTATTAACATAAGTGTCTCTGCTCCCCTCACACGTGCACTCACATAAAGTCCTCCCTTCCTTTGGTCCCTTGAGGGAAGTGTAATCCCCTGAGGTATTCCTCCTATGGTTTGTGGTCCTTTCGAATCGCCAGCCCACCCTTGGACCCCAGGGAAGGCTGTTTGTCGTTTCCCGACTCTACATTTTGTTCACGTTTGGGTGCTTTACAGTCCCGTGCAATATGTCCCTTTTCCTTGCAACTGTAACACTTGTCGTTCTTTGGTGCAGGACAGTTCCTAGCAAAATGTCCCGAGGCTTTGCAGTTGTAACACACGTCCTGTGTTCTGCCTTTCCATCCCTTTCCACATCTCGATCCAGAATCATAACCCACTTGTTTCTCCTGGCTACCCTTACTGATATCCTGTAGCATCGACTGGATTTTTCCAAAGGCTTGTCCCATGGACTCCTGTGTTTCTCTTATCTCTCCCTTCAGTTCCTTCATCGTAATTTCGTCCTTGCCTTCTAGTACTCTAGCAAACTTCCTAGCCTTATCGCTAGTCCTACGATCCTCTGTCTGCAGGAAACTCTGTGTTTGCAACGCCGCCTTGATCGAATCATCAAGGGTGGCAGGCTTTGAACGGAAAATACCCTCCCTGATTTCTCTGTCTTTCACGGCGTCCATGAAATGTCCCTTCGACAGTCTCTCTCTACTCTTGTCTGAGAACTCCGGGTACGCCAATGCTGCAAGTTCTCTCACACTGGCTCCGAGCTCTTGCAGGGTTTCAGCCTCGCCCTGACGACGATGACGAAGCTCCATTAGATGGAAATCTGCCTGTTGTCCTGGTCCAAAACGTTGATCTAGTCTGTCCAAAAGATCCTTAAGTGAAAGTTCCTTCCCCTCTGGTTGGCATCCCAGCACCTTCAACGCCTGTCCCTGAAGGCTGGCTGCTAAGAATACAGCAGCCTGGCTGTCCTTCCATCCATTTGCTACGCAACAAGCTTGAAAATGTGCCTTATAGTCCTTCCATGGCACTTTTCCACTGAACCGGTCAGGACAAATATTCGGTTTCCTAATTCTGTCCTCACTTTTCTTAGTTTCCTTCGCGGTTACCAAGGATGTCTCCTCCGTTTGTCTAGTGTTTGCAGGTGTGCCTGGTATCCCTAGTATTGAACTAAAAGTGCTTGAGACAGCAGGAGTTGGGGTGTACAGTTCCGATGTTTCAGTCCGGCTTATTTCCTTATCCTCGATGATTGATTTCATTTTCTGTACTTGTTCCTCAAGTTCCCGTTTTTCCTTGAGTGCATCCTCGTACATGTTTTCGGCCTGGTGTGCCTCCATCCTCAGAACATCCAGCTCCTCCTCCATCCATTTAGAATCCATCACTGCAGATGCAGTCTCCTGAAAGTGTCACGCCTTATCCCACTTCTGACACCAATGTGGCGAATCCCGTCCGGGTCAAGTTTGACTCGGTACTGCACAGGCGAGCGGCAGCCCTACAGCACTGTGGGGGAGGTCGTTTGGCAACCATATATCGCCGCGCGCAACACTTTTTCCCGGGGACCCTATGGAGCGGAGATAAATACCAGGCAGAGCAGCGCAGGAACCCAATAATCTGACAAAGAGAGATCACTCAAGAGCCGCGGGGTTTTCCCTTTATTATAACTAAGACGCCTTAATCACTTCAGTTAAGTTGCAGATTCCTTAAGGGATTGCTGTTCCTTAAGGTATTGCCTTGAGGTTCCTTAAGGGTTTCCTGTATCCTTAAGGGATATAATCGAGTTTCCTACTGAGCCTTAGAATTACTGATAGAGAGGTTTATTACTGAAGGCACTTAATAGAAATTATTACTGAATGTGATAACTTGTGGGGAGGTTCAACAATATCGGTCCTGAACTGTGCTCGTCACTAACTTTATCAAATACGTCAGCTTGACATACCCCGCGCTATGAGCTGCTGCAACTAGATTCGGCAAACCGCCGCCGCCACGGACTCTCTGACACGGCTCCGACAGTCCCGCTGTCTCGGACACTCCGATCAGCCTCTCTCACGCTGCTCTGGGATCCGGCGGTCGGTCGCTATACCGCTCCGCCTCACTGCTACCAGCTCCCACTACACACCAACAGCAACGCTGACGCACACAAGCCTAGCGCCCTACAACAACTCTCTTAGAGCTCCGCCGTCACACGTCTCTTCAGTCCGCTAGCTCCACAGCAACTCCCGCCACGTACACACACGAGGCACAGCGCGCGCAAACAGCTCAAGGTCACCTAAGCAGCCCACTGCGCATGCTCAGCAAGTATGGCACGCCTCAGCGCTATGACGCGCGAAAGCTACAAGCACTCAGGCCAATTTCGTTGCAGTATGTTATAACTTATGAAAAAAACATCATTATGATAACACTGCTAAGAGATTTTCATGTAGGAGCATTAAAATTATGAGGAATTATGAAAATTGTTGAAACAAAATTTGAAGCGTTTCTCCATCAGATCCTAACTCAGTAACTGTTACTCTATGAAACTTGGGATCTAACACAGTTTAGTCAATTAATTGAATTGCCCCAAAGCACTAACTGGTCATGGAAGGAATAGTGAAGAAAGTGGCTTTAGGTTACTGCATTTCGCCAAATCTTTTTTTCAACTGACTATTTTCTTTCCAGAAAAGAGGGCAGGGATTTGTGACATTACGCTTGCTGATCTGCAGCCAGCGGAGCGCCACCAAGTGGTGTCCTGGGAACAGCGCAACTCCTGCATGCTGCCAGATGACCTCAAGAGGTTTTACCTGACCTCAGATGGGCTACTGCTGATATGGAGTGTCAGATTTGATGGTAATTACAGTATACAACTTCAAACAGCACTGACATCAGGCCAAAAAAAAAAAACGTTCTGTTTCTGATTACCTGGCATTTCAAAATAGGGTACTTTTTGGTACGTGTAGGTAGGGAATTTTTTTGTTGGCATTTTGTGTGTGTGTACAATCATATGGAGGTGTCTGCATGTAGTCAAGGGTAAAAGATAGAAATTGATGATTTTCAGGTTTGCTTCCTTAATTTCCAAAACAAAATTAGGGTAGGGGCTGTCAAAATAGGGTAGGTAGGGTAACCGGAAGCAGAACTATTTTTTTTTTGGCTTAGTCCTAACTTTGACTTAGATTTAGCTGAATCTTAGGCTGCTTTATGCCTAATACTCAAAAGCAAGTATTTGTGCATTTCAAGTACATGTACTGCTCATGAATGCAGCAACAGTTATCCCAATGATTGCTCGAGTGATTTTGTACAATTGCTAAAAACCAATGTCGGAGGGATATAGAAAGGGCAATACGTATGGCTTTTCCCTTTCCTGCAATACTTTTTTACCATTATGCAAAATCAGGCCATGTGTTTGTGGAGGACAAAACCTTATATTTAAGCACCGTAGTGTTTATTTTGCAAAGGTTATGTTTTAAAAAAAAAGACCATCTTTGTAAGATTTCAGAGTTGTGAATTTGACCTTAATTTGTATAATATTGGTTTTTCATTCAGATCAGTTGCAGCCGGTCGGGCGGATGGAGATTAACAAGATCAGCAATGTGACCAAGCTGGCTGGAAATAAAGCCCCCAGCAACGCCAACACGCCGTCACTAGCTGATGTGGACTACGCAAGTGATGAGGAGCAGTGTGGTATGCTATAATACTGCCAACCAAACCCATGCCTTAGGACTCCATGCATACTGTCTGAAGGTTGAGTCTCGATAGTCCGAAGTCCCATTGGTCCAAAGTCCCATTGGTCCAAAGTCAACTTTATACTGTGTAGTTTCACTGGTTCAGGTTGACTGACCCTAACCCTAACCCTAATCCTATTGGGCGTCGGACCAAGGAGACTTCGGACCAATGGGACTTCAGACCAATGGGACTTTGGACCAATGGGACTTCTGACCAATGGGACTTCGGACCAATGGGACGTCAGACCAATGGGACGTTTATACCAATGGAACGTATAGACCAATGGGACTTTGGACCAATGGTACTTCGGACTATAGAGACGTCCCCCTGTGAGAACGCCCTCAGCATTAAAATGCAAAATTTTATTTTGCCTCAGTGTACTACATGTATACATCTATATGCTCTATAGCGTTCCTGATATCCTGTCCTATTAAGATATATCCATTTAAAAAACATGAAGAAGTTTATGAAAACTTATCGAACATGGACAATATAAGAACTGTTTCTAAACCACATTTTTTTTTCGCTTCACTGTATTCTGAAATTGTGGTTAACTATATCATAGCCGTCAAACCTGCTATTAAGGCAACCAGGAGAGGGTGGACTTCTAAAAGGTAACCAAATGGCATTTATTGCATTTTGGAAACAATTTCTTCAAATGTTACTTGAGGAAAGAAGGTTCTCCTGAACTAGTGCCCCCAGATCTGTTGATATGAATGAATACAAAAATCCTTGCTGCATTATTAAAATTGTACTCTACATCTTACAAACAGGGAAACAAAGAAAATATTCATTGATAAATGGTAACTTACAATGAAGGACACTTAAACTTTTGTTCTTGACATTGTCAGATGAGGACACTGATGTTCCAGCCAAGCCACATTTTGACACAAGGAGTCGCATCTTTGAGCTGGATCCCTGCCGAGGTGTTGCCAAGGTCTGTCTGGTCTACAGGAATACCAAGCCAGGTGGGTGGGTGGGGACAGTGTTCTCTGTGACCATTTATCTATCCAAATTACAATTCGGGCAATTCACAATGCAGTACGCCACCAAGAGTTTGCCACAGAGAGTTCATTTTTCCCAGTGCATTGTGGGAGATGGTCGACAAATTCGCAGCGCGGGACATTTGAAATGTTTTTGTTTTTCCCGGTCAGTAGTTTTATAAGCATATGATTCGAGTATATGTTTGCCCGTTTCTTTTCTTTGTACCAATATGGTGATTTTTGATGAGGCGGCAGAACGCTATGCCCAACTCTATAACAAATTAGCTCAAGTTGTCTACTGACACTCATTCAAATGGGTCATGTTTTGTCGACCGTAGACTTGAAAAGTTGACTCTCAATGGCAAACTCTTGGTGACGCACTGCATTGTGAATCGCCCGAATTCTCATTGACGTCATTTTGAGCTTGATTTGAATCCTCATTCCTGAATGCAGCAAAATGCAACATTTGTCCAAATGAGAATCCTGTCCAGCCTAGCAAGATCCATCAGGTCAGAAATCTCATGGTCAAAATGCCCGAGTCACCAACTGCGACAGAGTAACAACACTAGCTCCCACTGTCTCAGATGTGACAGCTAAGGCAAAGTTCGGGCAAGGACCATTAGTCGACTAGTGGTTGATTTGTGATGTACCTTACGCCTGCACACTGATAGCAATGTGCGAACGTCTCTAGTCAAACGCTGGTCAAAATGTCATCGCAAAACTTTTGGATCATGGCTCTCTGCAAGCGCACGCGGCTATTGGTTACCAGCGATGCAACCAGCCCCAGTAGGTTACTTCCAAATAGTCGACTAGCCTAGTCAACCACCGTCGACTAGACTGAGTTCGGGCAAGCGTTAGTCGGACCATGGTTAACCATTGGTCAACTATAGTCCTTGCGCGAACTTGGCCTTATGCACTGGTGTTGAAGCTCAGTGCACGCAGCAAGGTCCCACAGGCTGTGGATTTTGTTGAATCTGGGAGAGCTAGGGCTAAAGTAATTGAACAGATTGCACTTATCAAGCAAAGGTTAAGACCGTCAATTGATTCAGTCACGTTTTTTTTAATGCAATTTTGTTTGGTTTGGTTACTTTTCCACAGGCAGCCCTGCCCAGCATCCTGAGGTGTGGCTTCTAGACAGAGCCCTGAGGTGGCATTTCTTGGCCCACACGTTCAGCCAGTACTTCCGCATGATGCTGATGCACCTAGGGCTCCCCCAGTGGCAGCTGGCCTACACTGATGTCGGCCTCAGCCCACAGGCAAAGGTTAGATGGATGGGAGAAGGAATGAAACTCACCGAGCTGTTCTTTTCCTCCTGGTCACAGTTCCATGACGTAACTGTGACCAAGGGCTTACAAGCTGCTTAGCATAGACAAATATTATTATAAGATGGAATTTTGCATCGGGGTGATATAAATCAAATTAGGTTTTGCCCTTCACCGACGTTTTTAAACACTGTATACTCAGTGTGTTACCTCCCGAGTGAAAGTTGGAAAAAATCACTCGGGTGGGACTCGAACCCACGACCTCCTGCTTTCTAGTGCAGATGTCTTACCACTCGACCACCGAGCTAACGGGATCGGGTGGCCGGTTCAAATCTGATGTACATAGCAGCAGGTACCGCTACTATGTACATCGGTACATCGGTGAAGGGCAAAACCTAATTTGATTTATATCACCCCGACTCAAAATTCAATCTTATAATAGTTCATGCGGTACCCGCTGCTATGTACATCAGATTCGAACCGGCCACCCGATCCCGTTAGCTCGGTGGTCGAGTGGTAAGACATCTGCACTAGAAAGCAGGAGGTCGTGGGTTCGAGTCACACCCGAGTGATTTTTTCCAACTTTCACTCGGGAGGTAACACACTGAGTATACAGTGTTTAAAAAACGTCGGTGAAGGGCAAAACCTAATTTGATTTAGACAAATATTCTTTAGCAAAATTAGCTTACCAACCAAAATGCCTTGTGATGTTTATTTGTATTGACTAGTGCTCTACTGTTTTAGCTTAGCGCATCCTTTTGGTAAGCAGTATCTTCTGCATAGCAGTGTAAAGATACATGTATTGGGCCCAGCAATGAGCAAGTGTGGCCTCTTTCCTTGTATTGCCCAAGGGCTGGTTTCTCTGAGTCTAATAGAACTCGGTACAAACGTGAATTTGTAACTTCACAGTAATTAGTGCTCACGATACAAATTTGCTAGGGCTGTGCATGGGAGCCGGGTACCCGACCCTTGATGACAGGAACCGGTTCCAGATTTTGGGATCGGGTACCCGTAACCAACTTTACAAATGACATTATTTGTAACTTCTCAGACAATTTAAAAAGAAAAGGTTTTGAATGCCATTTGTGGGGTATTTTCAAAGTGAAAACCCGGCTGCAAGGAAAACAAACCATATTTCATGTTTATGACATTCGCCAAAGTTGCAGTTTACACTGTAAAGCTCACGGTACACTCTTGTATCTTGCTGTATTGACGAACCCATGTGTTAGTATTATCATGCGGACCATTGTGAAAAATCTGGATAGCACTTTCCCAGACTTGAGTTTCGTGTTTGGATTTCTTTAACGGGTACCCGAGTACCCGTGTTTTTTTTCAATCAGGTACCCAGTTCTCATACGCCCGTATATGCTTACCCCTAGAATTTGCCAAAGTTGAACACGTATATCTTCCCTGGCAAATTTCTCTGCAGTGTGACGACACAAAATTTGCTTCACCTTCACATGCTAGAAACGTCTGTGTATTGAGGGCCCCCAAATTTTAGGTAATCAAAACCTGCAAAAAAACAAAACAAACAAACAAACCCACCAACTTGAACATAAAAGTCAGTCGAACATTTTGTACTAGTGAAGTATGTTAATAGAAAAATCCCATAGACTCTACGGGTTTGTAGAGTCTATGTAAAAACAATCACATTTTTTTGTTTTTGTCTTGCATACAGCAATGGTTTAACCTGTATTCCCCGCTTCGGATCAGGCTGGATTCGGAGACTAGCCTGGCTGAGGAGGAACCAGAAAAGGACGATAGTTGGCAAGCTGCCAAGGGAGCTCCTAAGAGCGACTCCACGGAAGTCAACAAGCTGGACTTTGGACGAGTCTTCAAAGGCAAATCAGACAAGAAGTAAGGCCAAATCACATTTTTGGAGTGAAACGCTTAGGCCAAAAAAACAAAGGCTCTGGTTTCTGGTATGCGCGCGTCGCCGTAGCCATATGGGCGTCGGCAAAATTAAAAAGGTTTTTTTTTTTCAATGAAAGATGATGTCTCAAAACCGCCAAACTCACTGGTTTGACTGGAATCCTGCTGCTGCACAATTGTAACGTGTTTTTAGATGGGGTTATGATCGAGTATAAGCTTAATGTAGCCTCTCTCGGCTCCCATACATCAGCCAACATTTCAAGTAAAAAATAGTAAAAAGAAAAAAAAAAAGCCGCGTCGCCGCACCACTTTTGGGGCAAACTCCATACCAGAAACCAAAGAGTTTTTTTTGTTGGCCTTACTCCTGTATACTGAAAATTTATGTTGAGCCCCTCTATTTTTTTTTTTTTTGCTTTGAAATATCTTGAAAGCGCATGTTGACAAGTTGATTTTTCTTTTGAAGAACTAAACTTGACTTCAGGATTCAGGATTTAAACATGTTACCCAAGATGTGATTACGCTGGCAGCCTTGATAAATTTTATGTACTTTTTTTTATGCAAACAGCTTGTTTCCTCTGTCCGTACATAACCCCATTGTGTTTTGCAAGCAAAATTATCTAGTATTGCTTCAAAATTTCCTGTTATTTAGCATTTTATTGGAGAACGATTTTTCCGAGCCCCCAAATAGTGTAATTCATTGACGACATTTGCGTACTCAATGCAACTGTGGTACCATTACAAATTTAACAAAGCTTCAACTATTTTTTTTTAAGGTCTAAATCATCTCAAAACAAGAAGAAGCATGGACCAGTGGGAAAGTAAGTACATATTCATCAGTTTTGATCTTCAAATGGCTGTTAGTTTGTTTGATGACAGTAGATGTCAAATAATGATTCACAAGTACTCCAGAAATTATAATTTAACAGAAAAATCACGTCAATTGTTTTTTCATTTCTGCAATTTCCTACTACAGACCGCTCTCTGGAGGCACAAATAACCGATCCGGCTCTCAATTGGGCGGGGGCAGGCTCCGATGACCCAACTGGGAACTTGGGCGTGAAAGCAACTAGACGAAGTACGGCTGCGTCTGAATTGCTAGTTTTGTGGCTAAGGCTTCAGCGTTTGACATGTACACTCTGCAGTAAATCAGTAAACATCCGCAGCCATATCCGCATCCCAAAAACACCTGTTTTGAACTCGACCCAACTTTTCTTGTGGGACTACATGTGGTAAATCCTTGTGGTATGGATCTCCTAAATGACTTGCACCTTGAGCAATCTGACAATCATAATTACAGGCTTTCAAGCTGACTCAGGTGAAAAAGTAGGAGAACAGTAGGATCAAAAGTTAAAAAATCCAAAAAACAGGATAAAAGAGGGACTTTTGTGGGCTTTCAGGAGTAGTTTTCTGTGATACTCACCTATGCCCACAGCATAAGCCTCATTTGGCATGTACTCACAACACTGTGTGTTCCATCCTGAACTAAACTCTTGGAAAATACAGTTGCTGTTCTTCTACGCCCAATTCAAGCACTTGATTTACATTATGACAGTGTGCAACACTGTTATGAAAAATATTCAATGGGATTTCCTTGGGGGGGGGGGGGAGTTGTGGGACAAAAAAGAAGAAAAAAATATTTTAAAAAAGTAGGAATTTCAAGAAAATAGGAAAATTAGGAGCAAAGTAAAACCAAAAAATAGGAAAAAAGGGAATACTTGAAAGCCTGTAATTACAGCTCATGATGTTAGGATCTAGTCTCAAATGGCAAAGCATAACATGTGGAAGTGGTAGTGGCCATGTGATGTCTATTGTTCAACTGAAATGAAACAAGCTGGCTGTTGCCAGCTGGAGCTAGCTGAAAATAAAATTAATGTCAGGATTTAAAGGAAATATACAACATTTGCATTTTGCAAACATCAAAAAACAAAACTACCAAATTATTATGAAATACCATACTGGACTGTTAGTGAAGTTTAAAGCATCCTGTAAAATCATGGCGCCTGGTGTGCTGTCATTTTCAAGAAAAGTGGTATATTTGTATTAATTTCCAAAACTGGTCGGCCGACCAGCGTTGAAAAATCCTGCCCCCAGTTTACCATATTTAGTTAGTCTGAATTTTGTTTGCAATCGATTACACACCTATGAACGGGTACACACCACCTAGACTGATTCCTTGACCTTACCATTCCCCGACGTCTATGATGAGTGCCCCGTTTCATCATAAGTGGGGTCAGGGAACCAGACTACATAAGCAAAATTGCGTTTTTTGTCTTTTCCAGCATCTACGCCCATGAAACTTCAAACAAATCAATGTAACAAAATTTGCTATAAAATACTAACCCCCCCCCCCAAATCCATCCATTTCTGAAAATTACAGCAAAAGCAAATGTTGTATACTCCCTTTAAAGCCCTTTTCAATCATGTCTAGTGAATACGGGGAAACTGATACATAATCCCTATGGGAAACCTGAACAGTATTCATACTTTAGATTTAGGATTCCCCCCTCCCTCACAAAATTATTTTTTCTAAGTTTTTGGGGTTTTTTTTTGGGGGGGGGGGGATCCTAAATCTAAAGTATGAATACTGTTCAGGTTTCCCATAATATGTTTTGAAAACATGAAGCCTTGAATTGCACGTTTGTGGCCCATGTCATTATATGGGTCCACTCATTTAAAACCCGGCAAACCAACCGTGTTGTCTTTCAGCCGTCATCTCTGTGGTGTGTTTTGTTTTGTTCATTCATTAACAATGAATCAACCTCGTGCCGCGTGGGTACGATCACTTGCAGCGCCATGTTGTTTCCCATCATGCCTTGCGTGATCGTAACCCCTGGAATTGTGTAATTTAAATGTGCCAAAATACGGTACATTATAATTAGGGCTGCAGTTTATCCGTTTTACGTGCCGACGCCATCTTTAAAATGTTAAAAGTTGTGATTTGGAAGAATCAATCCTTTCAAACACGTGTGACGTTGTGTTATTAGCAAAGATTTGTATTAAATGTACGTACCCCTTTCGTGCCTTTACAACCACAGATACAGGGGTTTTTTTAGCGAAAAACGCGGCTGACATAATCCATATCGTACAGGCATCGCGACTTTTGAATCTAATTTTTTTTTCGTACGTGACGTTACGTGCAAAGCACGCGAGCGCATTATGGGCGCGCCCGGCGTGCAATCTTTGAAATGCGCGCGCAGTACGCTGTGAATAGCCATTCAGCGTCATTTACGTCATCATCTCAGCCAGGGGTTAGTGTTAGGAACGAGCACGCGCCCCTGGAGTCGAGGCTGTAAGGAACGAGCACGCGCCCCTGGAGTCGAGGCTAACAATGAATGCACTAGAGGTCTGCGCATGCGTATCCCTGTTGAACAAAAGCATACACCTCCAAGATGGCTGCAGTCCAAATCATCTTGATCAGGTAGCTAGGGACTATGCAGACCAACAGTTGTCGGACATTCTTGTGAACCAGTGGAAAAATGCATTCCAACATTTCCCCATAGTGTGTGGACGTACGATGCTTTTGCGAGGTACTGAATACCAACAAAATGTTGCATTTGTCTATAAATGCTTCTGCTAAACTTAGATTAAGAAGAAATCAAGAATTGTTTTTAGTGTACATTTGTAAATATTTTAATCGGAATGTCAGTTAAAAGATGTGTTTTATTGAATAAACTTGAACAGATATTTAGACATTACTTGTGCATCACCTCAAATGTGTTTGGCTGCATAAAAGTAGTCACAGTCCTATATGGCCTGATATACTCCCTAACAAAACAAATAAACAGACAAATAAACAGATCATTTACAGTCTATAAAAAACTGTTCTCGCCCCAAAACAATCTGCAAATATCCATGCATTTGAACTAAACTTAAAATATCGGCACGCTTGATTTAGGGATTATCTGCACATAATAAGGTAACCTAAAATGTAGTTCATTCTGTTTATTTTGATTGCCCATTGACTTCACAAGGGCGTATCCGGGGGGGGGGGGCCAAAGGGGGCCATGCCAAAACGAAACCATTTTTTTTTATGTGACATCGCAATAAAGGCAGGCAATGAATACACCACCATCTTTCTCAAAACAAAACATTGGTTAAAGTGGTCAGAAATTGCCTCAGATCGCACCACAGAGCATCTAGAATCCAAAAAAAATGTTGGGGCCCTTAAGCGGGCCCCGAACCCCACGCCGTAATTTTTTTTACCCACTTTTTTAGGGGACCAATTTTTTTTTTTGCCCCCCCAAACAAATGTGTTCTGGATCCGCCCTTGTGACTTCATGGCTATCATTTACTAAATTATCAAAGAACAACGAAACACAAACTTGACAAACGCCTTTGAAAACGAGGATTGAGATAGGACATTAAACGTGCATTTTGAAGGATTGCATTGAAGAACGAAAAAAAAAACCACCACGAGCCGTTTAAATACAAGACTACATGTTTATAATAATATATGAACGCATTGATGGGGGGGGGGGGTATTTTAAGGTTAACCAAATCGAACGCTTCGGAATTCTTCAGTTGGTGATTGTCATGAATGTGCAGAATAGGCCTGGGTGCCTTTTTTAAACGTATTCCTTCGTGCAATTATATTACACAGGTGCACATGCAGTGGGATCTATATAGCTACTTCCGGTCACGGATAATCTAAATAGGCATTTTAATAAAATGTTACTCGATCAACAGAAAACAAAGCCTTAAAACTTTCACCCAAGTGTATTTAAAAATGTCAAACTCGTTGGTACATTAAAACGAGGAGCAAAATTCTATTGCATGCGAAAACTTAATACAGAGAAAAGTCGTCAGACATTCTCGTGAGATCCATCTGCCTGCTCCCTACAGCTAGTCGAACTTGCACATGTAGTCGACGACAAAATAGTCGAAGCAGTCGGCGTCTGCATCAAATCCAAGGACTTCGTTCTGGTCGAACTCGCAAAGTCGGGGGGTCCCATTTTGTGCGCAGTAGATTTGCATGTCGGTGGTGAATGTGAGTCTGTACCCGCACGTTTTCCAATTGGGTTCCAGATATGCTTCATATATGAGTATGTGTCTACCCAATGGACACGTAATCTTATTATTTTCGTAACCAATCTCCGGGGTGTAAACTAGATCAAAGATATGGGGAGATAGAGGATAAAAAAAACAAGATACATTATACAGTAAAGGCAAGTCGATCAGTTTCAGAGCAACCTGAACCAAATACATTCATCGATTCAAAATGGCTCTTCACCGTGTGCGCATGATAACCGCAGATTATTGCACAGTATTGAGCAGAAGCAGACGTCTTTTCTAGGTAGCAGACCAGTAAATAAACTTCCATAGACCCCAATGGTAAATGCTCCCACTTCAAAAATTCGGGAAAAATACTCACAACTCTCCAAGGTGTTCGAGACACACATCAAATTAAAGCTTATTTCATCATCTTTCATTTTCTTTTCAATTTTCGGGGGGTCAACTGATGACTTTTAGGAGAAATTTCCATCTGAAGATGATCACCCCTGAAAATAGTCCTGAAGCCCATCGCCATTTTGAAAATCGATGCCTACACTCCATTGCAAAATAGCGCGCTTTTAGGGTCCAACTTACATCCAAATTACACAGAACTGCAAGCTCCCAGTCCTGTGCACGGCTTCCAGCCATATTTTTTACAAACCCTCAAGTTCATGGCCCACAGCATGCTCAAATACCGACGATTTTGAGGACGTGCAAATCGTGATTTGGCCGGCGCAGGCAATTTCGAACCGATTTACTGGTCTGTACCCTCATGCATGTCGCTATACGGATTAGATGACATACATGTACATGTCATAGAGCTCGCTCATTGGCGTCGATCACGGATTCATACTCAGTCACTGACGAAAGTGAGACTTAAACAAGTCTAATTCACAAGTGCCTTGTCAGGAAGTCAGTGACGTTTAGGGGGCGGGGCTATAATATGCTGGCCCCTCTGGAACTGGAGGCAGCCAAAAATCCCACAATTTCAGAGTAAAACCTAAGGCCAAATTTAAAAAAAAAAACATGGTTAGCGTCCCCGCCCGCTTCTTTTTTTGGAGGCAGTCTCCTTTTTTCTTCTTCTTTTTAATACCGAAAATATTATAAATTTTAAACAGTGACATCATTCTAGCCTCTTTGTCTGTTGCACGTAGCCCATATAAAGCTGGTATGTCATTTCCTGAGTCCAAGCGGCGGCCATTTAAAAAAAAAGCTGGCGGCCATCATGAAAAACAGCACGGTCGGGCGGCTATTTTGGAGGGGGAAAATGGCCTCCTCCTTCCTTTTTATTTTTAAAAGGTAGGACGCTAAACATGTTTTTTTTTACTTGGCCTAATTGAAAATTGGACACAATTATTTCTACACTCTCGTCTCGAGGGCGAAATGACAGACAACAATGTCACCAAATTGTCTATGATATGATTACGATGAATCCTTGAGAAGAGTGTCAACTTGAGTTTAGGCAGCCACACTTCATGGTGATTTCCCGTAATTTGTTAACATATTTTGACCCTTAATTTGAGGAGGAAATATTCTCCGTGGGCCAGGGGCCTCCATTTTTAACGGCATTCATTGGCGCCAGTGGCTGCGGGGTAATTTATCATAATATTGTAACAATGAACTTAATAACCTATCATATGTTACAAGAAAAATTACTTTTGTTGTCCCAATTGCAATGACTTATGTCAATTATTTATAAGTTAAGCCTCGAAGATTACTTGATAAATTAAAGCAGTGTCTTTTAATTTAGAAACAAGAAGATATGTATTCGGAGTTTGTTTTCGTTACCAGCATACGGCGATCAGGCGCGACATTATTTGGTTGTACGTAATTGTCACAGCTATAAGGTGGCCCACAAGTGTCACGGCAAGAACAAATTCGCCACGGCAAGAGCAAAAGGGCCACGACAAGAGCAAATTCACCACGGCAAGAGCAAATTCGCAAAAGCGAAATAATAAGGGTGCAACCCTGCAAAACAAATCCCATACTAGACACTAGTGCTGAATGCGCATACTTCAAAATTCTTTTAAAAATACTCTCACAGGACTGGTTTTCAAGCTACACAGAAAAATGATGATCAATGTGTCATTTTCTTTTCATTTTTTGTTGGGTTGACCCCAAAGCGGAAAAGTAGCCATCTTGAAAAACGATCCCTCCACACCAAAGAAAATAGCGCCACTTTCGAGCCCAATAGCATCCAAAATGCTCAGAATTGGAAGCCCGAAGTCCGGGCCAGAGGTTCATTACCATGTCTCTTCAATTCCCCAATTTTATGTGTTTAATAGGAAGGGGCGTAATCATACATGTCGCCACTACATTTTAAGTTAAATGGAATGGAGTTTGGCCGCCAGCATGCATTTAAGTTTTTCTCAGACTTGTGTTTTCTTAAAAAGAAATGGTTTTCTGGCTAAGAAAACAGCAAGGACAAACCGGTTTTGTGCGATACTATAGGTTTTCCCGGCGAATTTCCGAATTTTTCTAATCAGTTTCATTATCTGCCATTCAATTTCGCGTGAGTTTTGCACATGTGGTCCAATTGGGGTTTCTTTTTCATTTGGGTTTCATTCAATTTCATTTTAGGCAGCCAAGATTTCACTGTGAATGTTCGTTTTCGTTTTCGGGCAGCCTATTTTGTTTTGGTGCATTCAAGACATAACTTGTAGCAGTCTTAAATTAAGTCTTTGCAACCTTTTGATGGTTAACGCATTCGAATTAGTGAACATCTGTGCGCTTATAACGTATAACCATGCCTTTCATTTCTTATTCGTTTATGGGCAATCGCTTTCATCGTTTAGCCATTTAAATTAGTAAGATTTTTTAATCGATATTTTTTCCTATTTTTCTCCGAGGTTCATTCCCCCCCCCCATCTCAAAAAAATATCTTGATGACTGTAAAATTTACGATGTTACAAATCAACTGATATGTGGGAAACAACATGCAACGAAAGAATGAATTGAAAAGGACTAAGATAATTTTCTTTTTCACTGTTAATCTTTTCTACTTGTTTAAACGTTTGATCAAGGGACTTTTTTATGTTGACGATTTCTTCACGTGCAAGACATCGGAACACGTAATTATGTTTGGAAATGGTTGTACCGTCGGGAACACTTCTTTTGCGTTATTTCTTAAATGTTTTCTTGCGTATGTCTGACCGAACACTTACCATATTCATAGGGCCCATGCAAAGTTTTCAATGCAATACATCTTTGTGTCACATTTAACCTTATTTGCAAGTTTTATTTTCCATTTTGAGGGGTGTGTTTGGTGCCTTTTCCGTTTTTATGCTAATGCAAAGTTTTATATTCATTAGAAAACCGAGCATGATTAATGTTACACGGCTATTTCAGCAAAAAAAAGTTGCTAGAATTTTGGATATTTTGCCGTCATAAATTTCTTTTATATATTTGGTGATTATATGATGTGTCAGTACATGGCAGGAAGCCAATTACCATCCCTTTCCCACAAATGTTTTTAATTAGCAAATTTTGGATGAATAATTTGAAAGAAAAAACCCTAAACTGAACAGTGTCTTCCTGAAATGACATCACAGTAACAGCGTTAGTCCGGAAAAAAACATGGAAACTTTAAATGCTTAAAGAAGTGCACATTAATTTGCAATAAGATTAAACCCAAAAAGTGTTGTCAAATGTGTAGTTTTCTTACATTTCACAGAGTTGCGCAAAAAGAATTCCTGAGAAAAATTCATTGCACATTCCCTTTAAGAAAGAAAGTCAATGTACGGTTTGAAGTCATCAAATATGATTTACGCTTAGGAAGACGGACACGTATGATATGAAGTCTTAAAAGATGTTTGACAAAATGTGAAACATGTTTGCTCATTAATGAAAACGAATGCCCGATCAACTCCTTACTAATGGTTTAGACGAAATTGAATGAACAACGCGATACTTTTAATGTGAATGCATCTTTGATCGGGACGAGTGAAGCTAAAAGGCGATAGAATGCTCGGATAGTAAAATTGAATGATTGTTTTTGATTGTCGAATGCCGATCTGCATGATCTTTCAATTTCAATCTAAATCGAATGAGCCAGGCGTTAAATTGAATGAAAACTTGGTGAAATTGGCCGGGGAAACCTGTTATAAATCGTTTATACTAATAAATTGTTGGAAAATTTCAAAGTATTCCAAGAAAGTTGCCGCCGTGAATTCGGGTTTATAAAGGGTAGGAAGATGGGATTTGCTATCAGTATCAACCGGGCTGTTCCTCGATCACTCTTTTCTTTTTATGGGATGTAAATCAAACTGGAGGACGAGGGGCTCTGCGAGCTGATGAATCTATTTGAAAACATTGTATTTGCAACCAGCTAGGGAAGAGTTCCGTTTATTCAAGACTTAGAAGCACTGGTATGGATACCTGTGGTGTAAGTATATGACTAAACTGCCTAGAGCGTATTTGTTTTTGTTTTTTTCCTTTTTTGAAATTTAATACGCATATAGGGAGTAACATCAGTACCACTGCTGGATTGCAGTGATGGGTGGGTTAGAACTTGTCAACCCATACCTCGCCAGCGGGCCCATTAGATTGGTGATAACCGGAGAGCGGGAGTTTCAAAAACTCATCCGGTGTTTAGGCGACGCAGGGACCGTCTGGTTTGTGTACATGTGGTCTTTGTTTCTAGTTCACTTAATGATTTGATTTATACCGGTGACAATATGCCGTCCCACCTGTTTTTCCTTTTTTGTGTCGGGGGAAACAGTGCATATTTTTTGTGCCCTTTTTCTGCACTTCATCAGTCACCCTGTGTTAAATATTTTTTATATGTATTTACTTTATTGCTTATGATGGTAAAGAATATTTTACGCGTTAGCATTTTTTGTAATGATCAGACTAAGTGGATTTCTTATGTTTTATTTTTATTTCGAAATCCATGCCTAAATTACCATTATGTTAGTTCTGTTCCTTAAGAAGTTCCAATAGGATTTGTACGGTCCCCTCATCCAAGTTTTTTTTCTTGGTTGGATGGTGGAGATGGGTTAATCTATAGTTCGGACCAGGCCATCTTTTATGGTTTTTTTTGGTCGTTTGTATGCCAGGATGGGTACGTTGGGTCGCAAAGAGTGCACGAGAAAATCATTATCGCTGATCAGATTCCAGCGTTTCAGAAGGGCCTGCTTCAGAGCTGGGTGTTTAATTTGTGGGTGGTAGGATAAAACAAAGACCAGCGGGATATTCTGTTCGGTTTTGGCATGCTTTTTAGAGTTCATGCGAGTTTCGCCTTTTGGGGGAAGAAGGGCTAAATCTTCTTGGTTGTATCCGAGTTTTTGAAGTTTGTCTTTGAAGAATTCAATCTTTTCTTGAAATTCCTACGGTCATATCTCATTATTTCTCCCCTAATCAAACCGCCAAACACTGACTCAGGGTAGGCTGAACGAGTTTATCTTCTAGTACGATGTCTGAACGGTTTTAGCTAAAACGCTGCCCGTTTTAGCCAGCGCAGTGACCCGGAGTTACGTAATGCCTTCTCCGTGGCGCGCTTTTCTATTAAGCAAACAATGTCCTAATTCTCCTACCGTTCAAAAAAAAAAAAATTCAAGTCCAATTTCAATTTTATTCGGAAATTGTTCGCAATGGTTCATTTTCTTTATTTATCACATTTTGCAAGTACTTCTTTGTCTTTCCATTAATTCATCTTTTATTTCTCCATTTTTTTGCATGACCCCTCCTTTTTTTCATTTATTAATCCTTTCTGTTACTAATATACACTCTGGGCTGTTTTATTTCATTTTACTTAAAATGGATTTATTATTCCTTTCAGTTATAAATATAAACTTTGGGCTGTTTTATATAGGTTTTCCCGGCGAATTTCCGAATTTTTCTAATCAGTTTGATTATCAGCCATTCGATTTCGCGTGAGTTTTGTGGTCTAATTGGGGTTTCTTTTTCATTTGGGTTTCATTCAATTTCATTTTTAGGCAGCCAAGATTTCACTGTGAATGTTCGTTTTCGTTTTCGGGCAGCCTATTTCGTTTTGGTGCATTCAAGACATAACTTGTAGCAGTCTTAAATTAAGTCTTTGCAAACTTTTGACGGTTGACGCATTCCAATTAGCGAACATCATTCTGTGCGCTTATAACGTATAACCATGCTTTTCGTGTTCTTATTCGTTTATGGGCAATCGCTTTCCTCGTTTGGTCATTGAAATTAGTAAGATTTTTAATCGAATTTTTTTCCTATCTTTCTCCGAGGTTCATCCCCCCCCCAAAAAAAAAAATCTTGATGACTGTAAAATTTACAATGTTACAAATCAACTGATATGAGGGAAACAACATGCAACAAAGTAATGTATTGAAAAGGACTAAGATAATTTCTTTTTAACTGTTGATCATTTCTACTTGTTTAAACGTTTGATCAAGGGGCTTTTTTACGTTGACGATTTCTTGACGTGCAATACATCGGGACACGTAATATAGGTTTTCCCGGCGAATTTCCTAATTTTTCTAGTCAGTTTCATTATCAGCCATAAAATTTCGCGTGAGTTTTGCACATGTGGTCAAATTAGGGTTTCTTTTTCATTTTGGGTTCATTCAATTTCATTTTTAGGCAGCCAAGATTTTGCTCTGAATGTTCGTTTTCATTTTCGGGCAGCCTATTTCGTTTTGGTGCATTCACGACTTAACTTGTAGCAGTCTTAAATTAAGTCTTTGCAACCTTTTGACGGTTAACGCATTCGAATTAGTGAACATCTGTGCGCTTATAACGTATAACCATGCCTTTCGTTTCTTATTCGTTTATGGGCAATCGCTTTCATCGTTTAGCCATTTAAATTAGTAAGATTTTTTAATAGATATTTTTTCCTATTTTTCTCCGAGGTTCATTCCCCCCCCCATCTCAAAAAAAATATCTTGATGACTGTAAAATTTATAAAGTTACAAATTAACTGATATAAGGGAAACAAGATGTAACGAAATAATTAACTGAAAGGGACTAAGATAATTTTCGCTGTTGATCTTTTCTACTTGTTAAAACGTTTGAGCCAGGAGCATCTTTACGTTGACGATTTCTTCACGTGCAAGACATCGGGATACGTATGTAGTGGCAATGGTTGTAGGCCTATACCATCAGGAATACTTCTCTTGCGTTATTTCTTAAATGTTTTCTTGTGTATGTCTGAAAGAACGCTTATCGTATTAAAAGGGCCCGTGCAAAGTAAGTTTTCAATGCAAACCTTGAAAATACATCTTTGTGTCACATCTAACCTTATTTGCAAGTTTTATTTTCCATTTCGAGGGGTGTTTTTGGTGCGTTCTCTGTTTTTATGCTAACGCAAAGTTTCATACTCATTAGAAAGCCTGTGATGGCATTCCGGGCATGACTAATGTTACATGGCTATTTTAGCACAAAAAAATGCTAGAATTTTGGATATTTTGCTGTATGATTTACGCTAAGGAATACGGACACGTATATCACGAAGTCTTAAAAGATGTTTGACAAAAATGTGAAACATGTTTGCCCATTAATGAAAACGAATGCCCGATCAACTCCTTACTAATGGTTTAGACGAAATTGAATGAACAACGCGATACTTTTAATATGAATGCATCTTTGATCGGGACGAGTAAAGCTAAAAGGCGATATAATGCTCGGATAGGGAAATTGAAGGATTCTTTTTGATTGTCGAATGCCGATCTGCATGATCTTTCAATTTCAATCTGAATCGAATGATGTTAAATTGAAAGAAAACTTGGTGAAATTGGCCGGGAAAACCTATATAATTTCAATTAGGTGTTATTTTTTTTTGTTCATAATTATTAAATAAAAAAAGATTACGTATCAGAAAATTAACATTCAAAGAAAATATTGATCTATTGTTTTTCTGTCTTTTCAATTTTTGCATAAATAATCATTACAGTCTTACATCATGCTCCATGTTCTTCCTTCGACGGCAATTTATTAGTGTAATTAGAGATCTCTGTTTGTAAACTACACGTTTCCTTTCATAATATAATTTGCATAAATTGTTAGCGCCGGTATTTACATACTCACATGTGCATGATTTATGTGTGATGTGCAAATTAAAATTATTCGGAATGTGTTCGCGATGGCTTAAATTCTTTATTTTCTAAGTACTTCTTTGTCTCTCCCTTTTTTCATTTATCTTTTGTTTCTCCTTTTTGCATGCCCCTTCCTTTTTTCATTTATTAATCCTTTCTGTTATAAATATATCCTTTCGGCTGTTTTATTTCAGTTTACTTATAATATAGGTGTTGTTCGTTCTTTCCATTTAAAACGAAACAAATTACTTATCAGAAAATTAACATTAAATGACAAATTTTACACAAATGTCACAAATGCTTGCCTATTCACGAAATTGAATGCCCAAAACGCTTACCGCGGAAAGTCGCGCGAATTTGAACGCCATTTGTATGCTTTTCCAAATTGAATGCTGACTCTTCAATTCTGTATAACAAACGTGTGCCATCGTGTGCTCATGAAGTTAAATTGAATGATCCTTTTTTCTCTTTGAATGGAGATCTAGTTCGTCAATCAATTTCGTCCTAAATTTAATGAACCTATCGTTAATTCGGATGCTAAATTTGCGAAGTTTGGCGGGAAAACCTATATTTGCTAGATTTTGTTATACTGCGTGTAAAAGCCCTATGTTCGTCGTTTTTGATAAAGGTTTCCCGCTCAGTTTAATAGATTTGGCAGCCAAATTAATGACGAATTACCTGTTTTCGCACGAATTTGGATGCACGTTTAGATCAACATTCAATCAACTAAATAGATCGTTAAATTGAAATGTAAAGGCATGCGATTGTACTTTTCAATGATTTAATTTCAAAGATAATGCATTCAAATTAAAATGTCACATCGGGTCATTCAAATTCGCAGGAGCTTCAAGTTGCGTCAGTTTGAAAATTCGAATTCGCCAGTAAAACAAGCTTTTTTGAAACGCGAGCAAAGATGAAAGCTAATCGAGGAAAAGGTTGGAGAATTTAAATATAGAAGATAATATAGAGCAAAAAGTAATAATTAACACGATAAAAAGAGAGCAAAGGATGTCCTCGTTAAATATTGCATAAGGTTATTTTTTATATGTCGACTTTCGTGTATGATGTTTCATTTTCTCGCAGCACTATAGTTTTTACTTCTTTAGATTAAAGACAGATAACAGAATGAAACCAATCACAAAACAACATGTGAAAAGTGAAAAAAATAAAATCTCGCATCTTGCCTTCGTTTCCCATAGTTTGAATGCAGAAACCACTAAATAGAATGCGCAGAGATGAAAACTAAAATAAGAATCTACCGCAAATGATCCGAAAACAAACAAACTGTTCAATTGAATGACCAGTTCAACCGAATGATATAATGTTAATTTAGGATGTGTTAAACATGAAAGTTGTACATCGATGAAAACGTCAGATCTTAAAACGAATTTGATCGCCTGAAACCAAATACGAACCACGGGAGTGACAGCAGGGCGCTACTTCGCTTCAAATCCGGCCACTTTCAAGATGAATTTGAATGCTATTTTTGCGAAATTGCCTGCTTTCTTCTTCATATAAATCAAAACACGTTTTTCAAAGTTGCAACTTAGGCCCTATATCATTTTAAGAGCAGATTTCGCACTTTTTTATGTTCACAGGGGTATGTGACACTATAAAAACTTACCAACAAATAAAATACATGTATGGGTGAAAAACTATTCTTCAGGATATTTTTTCCCCTCAATCTCCTGAAGACGGTCAGAGCATACTGACCGGAACGTCGAGTTTATACCTCTGGTTCTCTTCAGAACCATTCTCTTAGTTGAGAAATTATTCGCACATGGTGTTTCCGCAAATCTTTCATTATTTAGTATCTCCACCATGCAAAGCCTCAAATCTTACTTTCCTCAAACAAGTTAAAAAAAAGTTTAAAATGTTACATTCACTAATTTAGAATTTTGGCACGTTTTGAGGCGATTCTGCTGGCCCACTGCGCTACGTCAACAAGGTATAGCCAATGTCATATTGTTTTGGAAACAAATAGAAACACTTGTTCGATCATCTTCAAATACTGACTTTTTTCGCCATATTACAAGGTTTCTCTCATATCTCAATGCAAACAAATATAAATAATAATACAGATAATAGTATTTCGTACAGTGTAGCCACGAGCCATGTTTTTGTTAGCTCGAGCAGAATGTTATTGTGCCCGTGCAAAGACAAAAAAGCCATGAAAACATTTATTTTTAGATACGCATATGTTCCATCAACTCCAAATACGTCAGAGGCTCCGTCTAACTTCATTGAAGTCTATCGATATTGATTCTATTTTTGATTAGCCATGTGGGTGATTCCATAACTTAATGTGGAGGCCAATGAATTTTGGTGTCCGTCTTGACATTGTGATATTTGTTGCCCCATATAAATAGGTTTTCCAGGCCAATTTCGCAACATTCAAATTCATCTTGATAGTGGCCGATTTGAAGCTAATGAGCTTCCTTATCCGAATTCAATAATAAAGGCCAAAAACGTAGGATCATGAATATTCATAAATATAATTAGCTGGCTTGACAGACTTCGACACCAGATCGGGCACAGAGCCCTGCAAATTTGATAGCCACCGCGTGCAGTGAAGCGGTTAAGTGTCTGGGCCTTTGTTGAAAAGACTCAGACGCTGTTTTAAATTCCCTTAAAACACCGGTTGAATGATTCAGTGTAACTTTCTAGCTAAAACGATGTCTGAACGCTCTTTTATTTAGACCGAATCGAGTTCATCTCTAAAATAAAACGGCAACTTAAACCCCTTCGGAGGGAGGGTTTAGCGAATAACCAGAACGAGTTGATCTTCTAGTACGATGTCTGAACGCTGCCCGTTTTAGCCAGCGCAGTGACCCGGAGTAACGCCTTCTCCGTGGCGCGCTTTTGTATAAAGCAAACAATGTCCTAATTCTCCTACCGTTACAAACATCTAACTTCAAGTCCAATTTCCGAAAGTTTTCTGACCACATGGTCCCAGTTTCACATCGTGATCACTCGAAGATCGTCGTACACACGTACGATGCGATGACAAACATGTAGATGCCAACGCAACAACCACTAACCGGAGCGTTATTATCATAATACACTAATATATTCAACTACCAGGAAATCCTTGGCGTTGATTGGTCAATATTGCAACGTTAATACACGTGTATTTTCACGTGACTGACATATTGTGCGGGCAAGTTGTCAAGTTGATGCACTAAACCTTGAGTGCAGTGAAATCTGTTCAATGACGTGTTTGTTTTCAATCAACTTTTTAGAACATTTTTATGTCATTTTGCACCACGAAAGGTACAGAAAATAACACCGAAATGTAAACACAAATGGTGTAAGGCCGATACGATACTTTAAAAAAAAAAATAGGGGAAATCGCCGCGGTGGACAAGTGACTGTCGTCATGTTTATCGCGTTCCACGCTATATGACCGGCCGAGGCTGCGATGTCAAACACGACATGGCAACACGCATCACACGGTGAGGGGCTCAGACCACGTGTAGCGAACTGTAAAAATGGAAGAGTGAAGGCTCTTTTTAGCGCGCGGTTTTTGCCGAGGCGAATGTTCTACGTGACCTTAGGAACTTAGACAAACTGCTTCGAGTTGAACTTGCTATACTTAAAACGATGTCTGGACGCTCGTTAGTTTTATTTTTACGACGGGACTCCCGTGGCGAGCGACCGTTTTAACTTTTACCGTTTTAGCTAACACGGTGTCTGAAAATGGCCACTGTGTATAGGATCCGTGATATAACAAAGTGATTTTCACAATAAACAATTGATGTATTACCTGGGTAAGACAAAACAAAATACATTTTGAAATAAACACACCAAATTGAGCATGAATCATCACAAAAACAGCAGAAATTAGTTTGGTGTCCCCTTTATACGCGAAACTGTGAATGAGTTTTGACATGGTATTTTGGCATTTCTGGAGTAAATAATGTCTGATTCTGGCTAATGAGGAATGTCAATATCTAATTATACTAACAGGTATTAATACACTTTTTTTTAATGTAAATAATAATTTGTACCCTAATTTATGGAATCACCCATATATGCAGCACCAGAAATGCGCTTCAAAGAGTTAGTTCATGTCTTCAATGTACATGCTCACGTAGTATTTGCCACTTGCTACATCAAACATCGGATTTCAATATGGCGTCACATCATTCGAATGACATAGAACAAGAAATGGTGATACTATCAGTTTTTGTGCCACAATTAATCATCGCTTTGGATTCATCCGATGCTCATTTGTTCATCGGATGACGTCATAAAGACTGCCCCATCTCAAAAAGGCATTTGTGTTCACACAAGGATTTATCTTCATTCCTTGAATGGTTTGAAATAAATACCATTTGCGTTAGTATCTGACCTTTCGGTGTCAACCAACTTTACTTGCACGACAAATTTATCAAGGGATAGTTTATCAGATCGAAAAGTGTTTACGTGATTGTAAATTGTGTTCACGAGATATAAATGACAGAAGATGGTAATTTTTTTAAAGTTAAATCGCTTGTAATTTGATATGCAATGACGTTATGATGAAGTCACGCTTGTACTCTTGCAATTTGGTCCAGGGTTATAAAAATGATAATGTGTAGCACTGGAAACGATAATATAGGAATATAAACTGGAAAAATTAAACGGTAAAAGAGATGAATAAGAAACACTGTGCAAACATAAACCCTTGTCCAAAGATGAGCCGGTTTTTTTTGGTGACGTCACCATGGCGTCATCATATATCAAAATAAAACCGTTTTAAGGTCAAATTTTGCCAAAGTACTTTAAAACTGAATTGAGTATCCTGTTCATTTTGTGAGGTGCCGTAGTAGATATTGCCTTGTGCAACAAGAGGGAACACGCACTCTCAAGTTTGTATCCTTGTGGAGACAACGCTTTGTTCCTTTGTTTTTAAAAATGCTGCCTTGTGGAGACCGGGGTTTGATACGGAACGAAAGATTGCAATGGTCACCACAAGGCAATTTCTAAAGGTGAATAGGTCAAGGATTTCACGAAATAGATATGTGGATTTTACTCAAAAACTAGGAATTTCCAAGATGTACTTATCGTCGCAAACAAAGTATTTTATGTCAGGGATAATCAGAATTTCAATCCAGGAAAGTAATTCTGGTTAAAAAAGAGCATTTTGAAAATAGCTTTCTATCCTTTTACGATTTTGCACCCGAGTACTAAATACTTGACCTTGACTGTGTAAACGCGTTAAATCCATCCCGTAAGAAGTGGGATCAGGCAAACTCGAGTGAGAATAAGACAAAAAAAATAATGCTAAACGATAAAGCTAAAAGGACTGGTTCAGTCACAGAGTCACTGATTGGAACCATTTTATATTTTCCCTTACCTTTAGTCAAATGATAAAATGAGGCTTGCGAAATGGATTTTGTTTATTTAATCAGATATCTCCAGAAAATAACTAAGGTGGGGGTCAACGGGGGTCACCCCCCCCCCCCAGAACTGATTTTCTTTTAAGTGACGTCGCATTATAAGGATTTCCCCCTCCTTGCTTTTCATATTAAATTTGGGGCAGAAAAGTTTTGGACCCTCTTTGGGTGAAAAAAATGCCCCCTCCCCCAAAAAATTGCGTTCCGGATCCGTCCTCGATTGCCTTCAGAGATGGTTGTTCAGTTTGTTCATGAGTCATGAATGACAATACTCAGTCATTTGAGCTAAAATCACTTGTTACTTGATACCATTACGTCACAGTAATATGCACACCCTCGGATCAGAGTTGATGTTCCAAGTTTCATACCATGTACCGTTTAGAAAAAAAAGGTAGCGGAGAAATATTGGCAATAAATACGAAACTAAGAAACGTATAGAATGATAACGATTTGAAAACGGTGATCGGATTGAGCCCAATCGCCCGTGTGGTATACGTACGTTCGCCCTCGCAGGAAAAGACACAAGCCAGGATCAAGCACAAGAGACGAAACATCCTGACGTAAACTTGAAAAACTTCAACGAAATCAGCCTCCGAGACAGCAAAATGATGACGGTTGATCCGTGTCGCAAAAACGTGGTTCCAGTCAGCCGGTCATTATTGTCCCTTTTATCGTTTTCCCGCTGGCTTTCTAAGCCAATTGAAGATCAGAACGTCCTTGCATACATAGGCCTTTGTTAGGGAGATTGGACCAAAGCCAAAACAATTGATAATGCATATTCATGAACCTTGGATCAATTCGAAAGCTGAAACCGACATCGTATTGACATGTGGCTCGGAATGGGTGTTCTCCCGTGTGTGAATCTATAATACACACGAACGTTTGTGTCTTCTGCCACCTATTACGCATTCAAAACAATAACAGCCATATGTAACTTTTGTCGTCACTGATTAATCATACACTGATCAGCTTTCTAAATAATAAAAAAACAAAATTCAGTTGGAAGAGAAATTTCTCGTGCTGTGTATTGAGAAAAAAGTTTCTGTATAAAATCTAATCTAATCTTGCACCATGTCCCGAAGGACGTTGGCTGCACGATTTTTCACTCCCCACTCCTGTCTGTTTTGCGCTCTACGGTGTTCCAGGTTGAGGGCGCTGTTATCCATGATGTCATTTTCCCATCTCTTCCTTGGCCTATCCCGTCTATTTTTCCCAGTGACTGTTTCTAGCAGGATGCTAGAACTTTTGAGTTTGGAACTCTGCATACAAGATATCATGATAGCCGTATTTGTTGCCTATATGTGATCCCAATCTTGCATGCCTGGTCTGGCATACATCTATTACCCAACAGCAATGTGGCACAATAGAAGTTCAAAAACATGAGTGTCGTATTGATCTTGGTTCATACAAGGTCCATAGACCTACATACAAGGTTTGCAAAAACTTCAACATTGACGACACTACTTTTGGAGAGCAAATTAAATATCGAGTTCAATTTTTAAACATCGACATATGCTCCCTCCAATTAAAACAAGTAATCGTAGTGCTCTTACAAGCGATCTTACAACTTTTTATGGAAGAAATCCCGCACACTCTTCAATTAGTTAACTTTATGACGATGTGTAAGTAGCGTACTGTGACCATGGGTTGAGTGCCGAAAAACATGCAAAACGAAATCGGGCCAACTTTACTCACTCTTTAGCCAGCAAAATTCTCCAAAATTTCCATTGGGCAAAGAAAAGGTCCTCTGTATTTTACCGACCAAGTCTGAAGACTGAATTCATACTTTTCTTTAATATTTGCACATGAGAAGGGAGTCAAGTGATTTCAAAATGAGGCTAAAGACTAGACTGGTACATGTCCAACCATGGTCCATTTGTTTGAAAAGACTGACCTCTTCCTTCAATGTCAGTAATCTGGTGGCTGATTATGGAAAAAGTGTGTAGAAATAGAGACTATATAGCACCAGACATCATGCCAGATGTTTATTTTGGTACAAGTGATTGATGCAGTAGTGAAGGATTTAATGCTGGACTGGTTGTTTCATGTGCAAGTCTATTTTCTTGTATTGCGTAATCATTTTCAATGCCTTAAGTTGTGGGACTCTCATACACAGTATTGAGAGTCCCAAATTTTCGGACTACATGCTGACATGGAGCTATGTTGACAAAGACATGATCAATGATGATATTGACCATTGCAGCATCTTACCATGGACCCTTTAGTTTCACGGATGACCGCCAGACCGGAAATGTGCAGTGAAGGTATATGTTACGTTGCACTGTGGGACACTATGCATTGAAAAATTCCCCGTTTGTTGTGCAAACTATCCCAGGTTGCAACGCACAGCATATCTTCACTGCACACATGGCACTTTGTGGGTTCATGTTGACTCAATCGGCCTAGAGCCAGGCTACACAGTATATTGACAATATTTTTCCCAAAGAAAAAATATTACATATACATGTATACTTAATATGCCTACTTACTTTATTTCATCTCAAGGCAAAGAAAAGTAGGCCTACGTGTATGTACTTCAAAATTATCATTCCTACATTATGTTATAACTTATGGGGAAAAAATAAGATGACAATAACAATGCACGGAAAAAAACGCTGCCAAGAGATGCAGGGGCACCAAATCTATAAAAAAAAAATATGAAGACTTTTGAAACAAACTTTGAAACGTTTTCTCCATCGGATGTAACCCAGTCATAGTGTCAAAAGGCATCTAACACAGTTAGACAGTTAAATTATTGAATGACCCCAAAAGCGTTATCTGGGCATTGAGAAAATGGCGAAGAAAGTGGCTTTAGGTTACTGCATTTTAAGTACCAAATCTCTTTTTCAATTGACAATTTAATTTTTCCCAGAAAAGAGGCCAGGCATTTTGTGACATTATGCTTGAAGATCTGCAGCCAGCGGAGCGCCACCAAGTGGTGTCCTTATACATGCTGCCAGATGACCTCGAGGTTTTACCTGACCTTAGATGGGCTATTGATGTTTACCCAGCAAGATATGGGACGGAGAGGTCCCCCCCCCCGCCAATCTCCTATAATACCCTAAGCAAGCCCTAGACTAATGTTACCTATAACACATGGATCATAGATATCTTAAAAAGAATTCCTGAGATTCTGGTAACACAATGACCAACACAAAAGAGGGGGGGGGGTCCTTCCGTCTCATATTGCGCTACAATTTATGCGTAATACCCAAAAGCAAGTATTTGTGCATTTCAAGTAGTCAAATATCAATAATAATGCATATAATAGTTTTCGTACAGTCTAGCCACAAACCATGTTTTTGTTAGCTCCGAGCAGAATTTTATTATGCCCGCGCAAAGACAAAAAAGGCCATTAAAACATGTATTTTTAGATACGCATATGTTCCATCAACTCCAAAGACGTCAGAGGCGCCATCTTACTCCATATTGAAGTTTATCGATCCTGATTCTATTTTTGATGAGCCATTTTGTGCAGCAACCGAAATACGCTTCAAAAAGTAAGTTCATCTCTTCAATACACATGCACACGTAGTCCTACATGTGCCACTTGCTACTATTTTAATATGACGTCTTATCATTCGAATGACTTAGATCATATCAAGAAATTATGGTAATAATATCAGTTTTTGTGCCACAGTCATCGCTTTTGGGTTCATCCGATGTTGATTTAGTTTGTTTATCCGATGACTTCAAAAAGCTGCCACATCTTTAAACGTACAAGCGTTTATAAGTACAAGCGTTTCTAAATACAAGAGTTTAAGGTCAAATTTTGACAATGACTTTAGAACTGAATTAAGTATCCTGTTCATTTTGTGAGGTGGTAGATATTGCCTTTTGCAGAGGGAACACGTACACACACTCAAATGTGTATCCTTGTGGAGACATCGCTTTGTTCGTTTTGTTTCCAAAAATGATGCGTAGGTAACAAGGACCTTGAGCTGAGTACTGAAAAACATCCTAACGAAGTCAGGCCAACTTTACTCACTCTTTTGCCAGCAAAATTCTCCAAAATGTTCATTGGGCAAAGAAATTTCACCAACCAAAGATGAAGACTCAGTTTATACTTTTCTTCAATATTTTGCACATGAGAGGGAAGTCAAGTGATTTCAAAATGAGGCTCAAGAGTATAGACTGGTACATGCCGAAACCTGGTGGCTGACTAGGGAGAAATTGTGTGGAAATAGAGACCAGTACCAGACACGCCAGATGTTTCTTTTGGCACAGTTGATTGGTGCAGCATTGAAGGGTTGTTGGACTAGTTGTTTCAGGTCTCTGCTGGAAACAATGGCGTGTGCGCTAAATGCAAAGCCAACTTAAGCGAGACTGATAGGATGAGTCAAAATAGTATCGTGTACAACACAAGGTCTGATTCTTCATGTGACTTAGCAGTTGTGTTTAGTTATCAGAGTGTGACTTATCGAGATTTACCATTACAAACGATACAAAACAGTCAACTCCACCCATCTAGCGGGTGCCGCGTGAAGCGCGGCATCCCGCTAGTACACAGTATTGTGAGTCCCAAAGTTTCGGACTACATGCTGACATGAAGCTATGTTGACAAAGACATGCATCACTGATGATATTGACCATCGCAGCATCTTACCATGGACCCTTTAGTTTCACGGATAACCGCCAGACCGGAAATGTGCAGTGAAGGTATATGTTACGTTGCACTATGGGACACTTTGCATTGTAAAATTGCCCGTTTCTTGCGCAAACTATCCCAGGTTGCAACGCACAGCATATCTTCACTGCACACATGGCACTTTGTGGGTCCATGTTGACTCAATCGGCCCAGAGCCAGGCTACATAGCATATTGACAAGTTTACCCATAGAAACAATATTATATATACATGTATACTTAATAGGCCTACTTACTTTATTTTATCTCAAGGCAAAGAAAAGTAGGCCTACGTGTATGTACTTTAAAATTATCATTCCTTCATTATGTTATAACTTATGGGGAAAAATTAAGATGACAATAACAATGCACGTAAAAAAACGCTGCCAAGAGATGCAGGGGCACCAAATCTATAAAAAAAATATGAAGACTTTTGAAACAAACTTTGAAACGTTTTCTCCATCGGATGTAACCCAGTCATAGTGTCAAAAGGCATCTAACACAGTTAGACAGTTAAATTATTGAATGACCCCAAAAGCGTTATCTGGGCATTGAGGAAATGGCGAAGAAAGTGGCTTTAGGTTACTGCATTTTAAGTATCAAATCTCTTTTTCAATTGACAATTTAATTTTTCCCAGAAAAGAGGCCAGGCATTTTGTGACATTATGCTTGAAGATCTGCAGCCAGCGGAGCGCCACCAAGTGGTGTCCTTATACATGCTGCCAGATGACCTCGAGGTTTTACCTGACCTTAGATGGGCTATTGATGTTTACCCAGCAAGATATGGGACGGAGAGGTCCCCCCCCCCCATCTCCTATATACCCTTAGCAAGCCCTAGACTATTGTTACCTATAACACATCGATCATAGATATCTCAAAAGAATTCCTGAGATTCTGGTAACACAATGACCAACACAAAAGAGGGGGGGGTCCTTCCGTCTCATATTGCGCTACAATTTATGCGTAATACCCAAAAGCAAGTATTTGTGCATTTCAAGTAGTCAAATATAAATAATAATACATATAATAGTTTTCGTACAGTCTAGCCACAAACCATGTTTTTGTTAGCTCCGAGCAGAATTTTATTATGCCTGCGCAAAGACAAAAAAGGCCATTAAAACATGTATTTTTAGATACGCATATGATCCATCAACTCCAAAGACGTCAGAGGCGCCATCTTACTCCATATTGAAGTTTATCGATACTGATTCTATTTTTGATGAGCCATTTTGTGCAGCAACCGAAATACGCTTCAAAAAGTTAGTTCATCTCTTTAATACACATGCACACGTAGTCCTACATGTGCCACTTGCTACTATTTTAATATGACGTCTTATCATTCGAATGACTTAGATCATATCAAGAAATTATGGTAATAATATCAGTTTTTGTGCCACAATCATCGCTTTTGGGTTCATCCGATGTTGATTTAGTTTGTTTATCCGATGACTTCAAAAAACTGCCACATCTTTAAACATACAAGAGTTTATAAGTACAAGCGTTTCTAAATACAAGCGTTTAAGGTCACATTTTGACAATGACTTTAGAACTGAATTAAGTATCCTGTTCATTTTGTGAGGTGGTAGATATTGCCTTTTGCAGAGGGAAAACGTACACACACTCAAATGTGTATCCTTGTGGAGACGACGCTCAGTTTCCAAAAATGATGCGTAGGTATAACAAGGACCTTGAACTGAGTACTGAAAAACATCCTAACGAAATCAGGCCAGCTTTACTCACTCTTTTGCCAGCAAAATTCTCCAAAATTTTCATTGGGCAAAGAAAAGGTCCTCATTTCACCAACCAAGTTTGAAGACTAAATATATACTTTTCTTCAATATTTTGCACATGAGGGGGAAGTCAAGTGATTTCAAAATGAGGCTAAAGAGTATAGACTGGTACATGCCGAAGTCTGGTGGCTGACTAGGGAGAAATTGTGTAGAAATAGAGACCAGTACCAGACACGCCAGATGTTTCTTTTGGCACAGTTGATTGGTGCAGCATTGAAGGGTTGTTGGACTAGTTGTTTCAGGTCTCTGCTGGAAACAATGTCGTGTGCGCTAAACGCAAGCCAACTTAAGCGAGACTGATAGGATGAGTCAAAATAGTATCGTGTACATCACAATGTCTGATTCTGCATGTGACTTAGCAGTTGTGTTTAGTTATCAGAGTGTGACTTATCGAGATTTACCATTACAAACGATACAAAACAGTCAACTCCACCCATCTAGCGGGTGCCGCGTGAAGCGTGGCATCCCGCTAGTACAGTATTGTGAGTCTCAAAGTTTCGGACTACATGCTGATATGGAGCTATTATAAGATGGAATTTTGCGTCGGGGTGATATAAATCAAATTAGGTTTTGCCCTTCACCGACGTTTTTAAACACTGTATACTCAGTGTGTTACCTCCCGAGAGAAAGTTGGAAAAAATCACTCGGGTGGGACTCGAACCCACGACCTCCTGCTTTCTAGTGCAGATGTCTTACCACTCGACCACCGAGCTAACGGGATCGGTTGGCCGGTTCGAATCTGATGTACATAGCAGCGGGTACCGCATAAACTATTATAAGATGGAATTTTGCGTCGGGGTGATATAAATCAAATTAGGTTTTGCCCTTCACCGACGTTTTTAAACACTGTATACTCAGTGTGTTACCTCCCGAGAGAAAGTTGGAAAAATCACTCGGGTGGGACTCGAACCCACGACCTCCTGCTTTCTAGTGCAGATGTCTTACCACTCGACCACCGAGCTAACGGGATCGGTTGGCCGGTTCGAATCTGATGTACATAGCAGCGGGTACCGCATAAACTATTATAAGATGGAATTTTGCGTCGGGGTGATATAAATCAAATTAGGTTTTGCCCTTCACCGACGTTTTTAAACACTGTATACTCAGTGTGTTACCTCCCGAGAGAAAGTTGGAAAAAAAAAAAGGTAAGACATCTGCACTAGAAAGCAGGAGGTCGTGGGTTCGAGTCCCACCCGAGTGATTTTTTCCAACTTTCTCTCGGGAGGTAACACACTGAGTATACAGTGTTTAAAAACGTCGGTGAAGGGCAAAACCTAATTTGATATGGAGCTATGTTGACAAAGACATGCATCACTGATGATATTGACCATCGCAGCATCTTACCATGGACCCTTTAGTTTCACGGATAACCGCCAGACCGGAAATGTGCAGTGACGGTATATGTTACGTTGCACTATGGGACACTTTGCATTGTAAAATTGCCCGTTTCTTGCGCAAACTATCCCAGGTTGCAACGCACAGCATATCTTCACTGCACACATGGCACTTTGTGGGTCCATGTTGACTCAATCGGCCTAGAGCCAGGCTACATAGTATATTGACAAGTTTTCCCATAGAAACAATATTACATATACATGTATACTTAATAGGCCTACTTACTTTATTTTATCTCAAGGCAAAGAAAAGTAGGCCTACGTGTATGTACTTCAAAATTATCATTCCTTCATTATGTTATAACTTATGGGGAAAAATTAAGATGACAATAACAATGCACGGGAAAAAAACGCTGCCAAGAGATGCAGGGGCATCAAATCTATAAGAAAATATGAAGACTTTTGAAACAAACTTTAAAACGTTTTCTCCATCGGATGTAACCCAATCATAGTGTCAGAAGGCATCTAACACAGTTAGACAATTAAATTATTGAATGACCCCAAAAGCGTTATCTGGGCATGGAGGAAATGGCGAAGAAAGTGGTTTTAGGTTACTGCATTTTAAGTACCCAATCTCTTTTTCAATTGACAATTTAGTTTTTCCTAGAAAAGGGGCAGGCATTTTGTGACATTACGCTTGCAGATCTGCAGCCAGCGGAGCGCCACCAAGTCCTGGGAACAGCGCAACTCCTGCATGCTGCCAGATGACCTCAAGAGGTTTTACCTGACCTCAGATGGGCTACTGATGTCTACCCAGCATGATATGGGACGGAGAGGTACCCCCTCCCCCAATCTCCTATATACCCTATGCAAGCCCTAGACCTATAACACATCCCTCTAGATATCATCTTAAAAGAATTTCTGAGATTCTGGTAACACAATGACCAACACAAAGGAGGGGGGGTCCCTCCGTCCCATATCGCGTACAAATTTACTGCTGACATGGAGAGTCAGATTCGATGGTAACTACAGCATTCAACTTCAAACAGCACTGACATAACTATGACTTGAGATTTATCTGAATCCGAGGGGAAAAAAAGGAAGGGCTGCTTTATGCGTAATGCTCAAAGCAAGTATAATTTTGTGCATTTCAATCCTAGGCTAATCAAATATAAATAATAATACATATAATAGTATTTCGTACAGTGTAGCCACGAACCATGTTTTTTGTTAGCTCGAGCAGAATTTTATTATGCCCGTACAAAGACAAAAAATCCATGGAAACATATATTTTTAGATACGCATATGTTCCATCAACTCCAAATACGTCAGAGGCTCTGTCTAACTTCAAGTCTATCGATACTGATTCTATTTTGGATTAGCCATATGGGTGATGTGGAGGCCAATGAATTTTGGTGTCCCTCTTTACATCGTGATATTTGTTGGCCTACATGTAGGTTTCACGGCCAATTTCACAAAAATAACATTCAAATTCATCATGATAGTTGCCGATTTGAAGCGAATTTGCTCCTTAAGGTCGTTCCCGTAGTTCGTATTAGTTTTCAGACCTTCCAATTCGTTGTCATACCTGACATGTTCATGTTTGAAACATCCTAAATTGAAGTTATGTCATTCGGTTTAACTGGGCATTCAATTTAGCAGTCTGTTTGGTTTAGGGATTTTTGCGTTAGAATTTTATTTTCGTTTTCATCTCTGCGCATTCTATTATTTTAGCACAATCTGCATTCAAAATAATGGGAAACGAAGGCAAGATGCAAGATTTATTTTTTTTTTTCACTTTTCACATGTTCGTTTGTTGTTGGTTTAATTCTAGCCCCTTCATGTTCAAAGTATCTGTTATGTGTCTTTAATCTAAACAAGCAACAGTGTCAACTAGTTGTAATGAACTGTGATAACCTGGTTTATTCTCGATTTCTTGGCTCGGCACTGGAGAGCACTATTTATTCACTATTTATTCATGTATACACCGCGTGTGAGTGTAACAGAGTTCTGAACGCGGGTCAGGGGTCATGACAGTACACAATAACAGTTAGTAGAGTAGCCAACATGTCGATTGGCGGAATATTACACTAGTGATGCGAGAAAATTTAACACCACACACGCCATCGACATTATCAACAACAAACTCAGGCAACATTAAACTAGGAGCTCCTTTGCCCTCTTTTTATCGTGTTCACATATTTTGTTTTACGTTCTTAACTGTTACCTTTTCACATTTTTTTATCTTCTAGATTTAAATTGCGATCTCGGCAATTTTCCTATATCTCTAACCTTTTCCTCATTTGGCTTCATCTTAAGCATGCTTCATTTCAGTAACATGAGCTTTCGTTTTATGCAAAAAAAAGTGATCAATATGGTCATTTTGTGGCTGCTGCTTTGTAGCCGAATCTCTTGTGGGGGACAGTTAGTTTTATGCGTTTTCAAATTGGAACAAAGAAATAAAGACGAACAAAGTGATTACATGAACCGGCTTCGAATTCCTTTGCTCACGATGGCGAATTCGAATTCCTAAACTGGCGCGGATCCGGGGGGGGGAGGGTAGTCTGAGTATCACCCGTTATCCACGGAGCCCAGACTCCTGGGGGGGGGGTAAAAAAAATCCCAGCTCTGTCAATTGTTTTTTCATGGAAATTCATTAACAATAATGGGACCCCCCACCTCTGCTCTGCTCCGACACCCACAACAATTGTACTGGTAATGTCCGCCTGTGCGCAAAATACGGACAGATCCAGCTTGGTTAGGGGGTATTTGTACACTAATCTGTATTAAACTAGCGGGATGCCGCGCTTCGCGCGGCACCCGCTAGATGGGTGGAGTTGACTGTTTCGTAATAATTACTGTATACAATGAAATCTCGATAATTTAAACTCTAATAACTCCAAACAACTGTTAAGTCAAATAAAGAATCAGACCCTCTGCTGCACGCGAGCCTATTTGGATTCGCCATCAGTCTCGCCTAAAGTTGTATTTGCGTGCACATAACGTTTCCTGCGGAGATTGTGCGAGGGTCCAGGACATATTGTCAATATAGGGGAAGGGGCTAGCTAGGGTGAAGGGTGCTAGTTGGAACGCCCAATTTCCGTAAAACCCGTCAACCATGTCACCAATATTTCTGGGGATGGGGAGAAATATTTCCAGGGATGGGGAGAAATGGTTTTTGTTATAGAGGGGAGATGGTGATATTGAAATCGCTGATATTGTGGAGGTTTATGTTTGTGCTGCGATTCATACCGTTTAAATGTTGTTTTAAATTGCGCGCCGATTAGGAAGGTCTTGCTGTCAACAGTTGAATGAAATTAAGTATTTATTGCCAACCGATTGTCTCATGCGATGTCTCATTATATAAAGCTCATAAATAATGTCGTGCTAGAATATTGTCCAGTCAATTTTAACATTGATTTTTCAAGGTGCCAAACCATTAAGGACGTATACAGCAACTGTACAAATAGGTAATTTAGACGAAACGCGGTTTGATCTTGGCCTATACAAAATCGTATCCATCGTTCTCACTACAGAGGAGAGGAGGGGGCAGCCAGTGGGGGTGGGGGATTGGATATTGTGTGGGCGTCGCCAGGATTTTTCTAGAGGGGGCAAAACATATTTTGGCCCACAAAATTCCTGGTTTTCTCAACACATTCTCGATTTATCAGTTTTAGAGGGGGGCAGGGACATTTTGCACCCCCAACCCAAACCCATTAAATTCACACCACTATGACTTTGCGCCTCTTTTTATTATTGGTTTTTTTTTTTTTGCTTTTCTGGGTTGCCTCTCCTCGCGACGCCCATGCCTATTTATGTTACACCTGTGAATGGTCACATATTATATTTCCGGGGAAGTGGGCAACAATTTATATTTGTTATGGTGAAGGGGGTGTTTCTTATTAAAGTAGAAGTTAATGTCATTATAGCAGTTGGTGTTTTTATTATGGTGATGTGGTTGTACAGCAAAGTACTGTAACACGTTCATTTGCAGAAGAGAGTAAAACTAAAAGAAAGGACATATTGGAGCACTTCATATTTATGTCAAGCACCACATGTTAAATGTATTTATTACAAAACTGTGAAAATGAAATCAGGTATACAATCAGAATTTTTTTAGTAATAATGTATTTGCAGCATTCATTACTGTACAGGGTAGTACTTCGACAAAACTCAGGGGATATAATTGTTGTCAGTTTTCGGAGCAATTTTCGCAAGGGACGTCGGTCCAGGCTTGTTTACCATAGGCACAAACATTCCATGAAAGACTTTCAAGCAAGACGGCCAAAGGTTATTGTGCAATTGCATTTTTTTGTGTTAAAAGCTGTAATCATAAATAATGACAGTGGCATTGTAAGTTACAGGACAACATTTTTTTAATGAGTGTTGGTGAAAACTCATGAGAAATGGAGGGGTATGCGAGTATGAATATTTTGTTGTGAAATTTTAAGAGTGATTATGTAACTCGGTAATCAAAGACATTGTTTTGTTATCAAATAAGTCTGCTTGGCCAGTAATGATCGGGTAATCATTCCATCATTATTCTTGGGTACAACTAAGCCAAGGATATAATTTAAAAAAAAAAGGATGGACATAAAACAGCAGAAAAGAGTGATTTTTTTGGCACTATTTCATGACTTCTAAAAATAAAATTATAGCTAGAAGGAAAATGTGTTTTGAATGGGTAAAGAGAAAAACCAGGAATCTTGCAGTTGAACTGGAAAGAATAGGTGTGTCACGTCTTCGTCTTGAGTTGAGATTCTTGCTTTGGGAACTGGTTGAAGCATGCACTGGAGCATGCTTGGAGCATGCTTGGAGCTGGTCATGTGATGTGGGTGTCATCGAGAGTCCTGTGTAAAGGAGTTAGAAAGAAAAGAATAACGACTAAGGTGAAGAAAACTTGTAAACAAAAATACATCGGCTAACAATAGCTCTTTATCCTGCTTGGGTTCATGTCTGTTGTCGAGTCATTTGATTTTCTGCCAGAGTGTATTCTCTAATATCCACTACATGTATTCTAACTGTGTTGGTTTCAGGTTTTAGTCTTTGCCTGTATTTTTTGGTTTTTGGCCTGAGGTTTGAACTTGATCACGTCTTTAATTTTGATTTGAGGGTTTCTTTATTAAGTTGGTTATTGGTCTTTGATTTGCAGTAAATTAATTTTGTTTTGCCTATGACTTATGAGTATGAAAGTCATTTCTTTAAAGGAAGTTTTACGTATGATTTGCCGTGTTCTAAGATTACCACAAAGATTTAGTGTGCATAATTTGTATGGAATGAATGTACATTTCATGGCCTATATACAAATGCAGCAGTTTTTTCTAGCTAGTAGTAGGCCTATAGGCCTAGGCCTAAAACAAACTAAAGCAAAATCCAAAAATAAACTACAAACAAAGCCCAATTGTGAAATCAAGAGTTGGCAAAGTTCTACAAACATGTTCGGGTACATGTTCCAAGTGAGGCCTGTATTTACGGAGGTCATGCAGTAAATTGGCAACATTAAGCCTAGTAAGTTAACCCACGCCACGGCCAAACTCTCGATGTCCGAGGCCTCCCCCCGTACGTACAACCCTCCCCGTACAACCCTCCCCGTACTCACAAACTGAAACTCACAGTCACACTTTTCACAAACAACAATGCTTCTCATTGCCAGTGGCGTTCGAAAGAATACCACTTTTCACAAACAACAATACATATCATAAGTGAGACTTACCGTTCAAAGAGAAAACTGGAGCAAGGAACAGATATACATCAACCATGTCAACAACGCTGTGCTGAAGAAATGTGGGGCATGCAAGTTGCATGCGCTGCATGCTCAGCGCTCATAACGAATGTATACGTGGCACGTCAATAATCCGGCCCGTACGCAAGATGGCCGGCGAGGCCCAATGGGGAAGGGAATTATGGGAAATAGGGTGGAAAATAGCCGGGCCCCGTTCCGCTTCCCCCGTAGCCAACGCGCGCGATGAGGACGGGAGACCGGTCGGGAAAATGGCCGCGCCCTCCAAATTTTCGTTATTGTAGTATAGATAATAGTGTTGATAATCGTCGGATTTGAACAGCGCCCCCATTGAAAGTTTGTACGGTTCATGGACTCAACCGTTCATATCATAGGGGATAGATAAGGACGTGCAATAAAACGCACAATACGCTCTGGCCGTGTTGTAAGAAGTCTTGCACAGGCGCGGTTCTGGGGGGGGGGGGCTGTAGCCCCCCAAAATAAATTCCGTAAAAAAAAATTGCATTAGCAAAAAGAAGGATTGTGATGTACATGCGAACGGTCTCCCTCTGAAGAAGAAATAGCCATGACAAGGGTGCATTAGTTAATATATTGTGAATGATTTTAGGATTTTATTGGCGCTCCCCATTGAAAATATGGCACCCCCCTCCCCCCCCCCCCGCCCCCCACCTATTGATTTTCGGAGGCCTAATTGCGTCTGGAAAAAATAACCGGTCAACATTTCAGCACGCCTCCCTGAAAAAATTCTGGATCCAACGTGCAATATTGGTTCTTGAACCGCGCCTGGGGTCAATTTCACGGCGCTGCTTAGCACAAAAATTTGCTTAGCACAAAAAAGACTGGCTTATAAAAGCAGCTTACCAGCCAAAACTCCATGTAATGTATATTGCTCGTGATTAGCATTCAGCTGGTGTTTGTTTAGCATGAAAATCACATGGAGTTTTGGCTGGTAACCTGCTTTTATAAGCTAGTCTTTTTTTGTACTAAGCAAATTGTTGAGCTTAGCAGCGCCATGAAAGTCTTTCATGAAATCGATCACAATGATCCCTGTATAAGAGCTGAACAATGCGACGCCGAAAAATGCAACGCACATAATTATGGAACACCATACTTTTTATATTAATATGAAATGTGATACTGCATATTGGCGGGATAAGATTGTAACATTTTAACAATCGTGTTTTCGTATTTAACTCACACGGCGCGACAACTTGATTCTGTTTTTGCCCCAGACACCGCATACATAAACAAACGCTCAATGTAACGCGGAGGCAGGCACCAGACTATTCCTCATTTGCATACGGTTAAAAATTTCTGCACGTGCAAACATGGTGACCGTTTTAGCCGATTTTCGGCTAACTTTGACAGATTTTTTGTTCCAAAATGAGTTTGACAGAAAACTTGACAGAATGGATTTTTCTGGCAGATTTCTGGCAGAATTCTGCAAAAATGGTTATTTAACAGAAAAGCATAGCAAATTTGAAAAAAGGAAGATTTGTTTAAACAAACTTCAACCTTTTCAAACAAACCCTTGCAAAATAGAACAGTTTGCCATGTGTATGTGCTGACGTTCATTGGGAATCAGATTCCGTCGTGACGCAACCTCGTTTTGACTGAAATTTACGCAATTTCATAACACCTTTATTTGAATATAGACTGTTTATAATGTAATTTGAACCTTAATTAAAGCAATATTACAACATCTGCATGTGATTTCAAGTGTTTATAGTGTATTTCGAGTAATTCATGGGAATTCGGCAGAATTTTGATAAATCTGACAGATTTTTTGAAGTGCATTTAGCAGAATTTGGGCATGACCTTACGGTCACCCTACGTGCAAATGATCCAGTAGTACCAGGGTGAGATCGAGCAGGTGATGGGCCCGTTCACGCTCACACCCTGTGGATGAGGTTGGCCGTGCACAGGCGCTTTCCCAAGTCTGTTAAGGGAACCAAAGAAGAAGCCCCTTAGTTCTCCCGTTTGCGAATCTATACACATTATTGTTTGTGTCTTCTGCGATCGTTTACGTATTCAAAACAATGACAGCCATTTGTCGTCACTGATTAATCATACACTTTCTAAGTAATTCATTTAGATATAATTTTTTTTAAAGTTGAAGAAAATTCCCTTGTGTATATTGAAGAAAAAACAGCAAATGCTTCTGTTGGTGATATTATAGCCGTGTTATAGTTTTACTAGAAAACAAGAATATATACAACTTCTACATTTGTACTTTGAACTGTATAGGTTTGTCTATGCAGTGTTAATGCTGACATTTAATTTTATTCAGTTATAAATTTAAAGCTTTTAATTTCACGCATTTATCGCCCTGAAAAGCACCAGACATTGTCCATTAGTGTACATAATCGTCAGTTTTGAACAGCACCCCCCCCCATTTTATTTTTTTTACAAGATCAGAATGTTTTTGCTTAATTAATTTATTATTTTGGGGGATTTTGACGAATTTTTATCAATTGAAACAATCATGATTCAGCAGCATAAATCATAAGGTTGAACCTCTGTTTAATCACAACTTTTTGCACTTGCTGGTGAGCTCGTGCATCACTGTTATTGCGCACAAGTGCAGAGGTGATGTGTCTGGCGAATTGGTTCTAAACTATAGCTTGCTGTTGCTTCCTAGGTATAGGGTTATGAAGGGGGGTATGACCTTTAGAGTTGGAGGTCAAAGGTCATCTGCAGGTATTAAAACCAAGTTTTAAAATAATTTTAACTTTAATTGATATGCAGAAGATGTTCTTTATTGCTTTTTCTACCATATAAAGCTGTTTTTAATGTTCAAAAGCCTATACAAAATTTGTTGACGCTCGTTGACGACCGTAGAGGCTTGTTGGCGCTTGTTGACGCTTGTTGACGCGCTTTAGTAGGACCGTTGAAGTATGCTTTCGAACCGTACTATTCCCATCTCTGCAGGTTTCGTGGGCGATTTATATTTTGATGCGAAATATACGCAAAATTGCATGATTTCGGTCAGCAACGTCTGATTCGGATGACGTCACTCGTGTGTACAGTGTGTATTACAATTACCGGTACTACGTACATGTTCGTACGTGGGTGCATCGCGACCGATGTCGACAAAAGGTCTACCCGTTACTTTTGCATGTCGCATCAAGTACAAAAATACATCCCATGTGCATGTAGGCTAGATGCATTAGGAAAGAATGTAGTTTCCAGGCGCCACTTAATTCAGCGGTTGTGTACAAAGTCTATGAGTATGAAGAATCAAGAAAATTAATTTTCTAAGTATTTCCTAACAAATTGGAAATAATTCTCAGTCCCAGATTCATGTCTTTTTTCAGCATTTTTGCAATGAATAACCTAATTTAATATTAGGTCTTTCCCAGTAAATGTACATGTATATTGATTGATTATAATTTTTCTCTCCTTTCTCTTTTCTTTAATATACCCTAGGTCAAGTACGCAGAGTGATTAACCCATTTTCCCTGTCAAGATTGTTGGACACAACATCCGCACTGGAAGATGAACATGACCAATTTCAATGGAACTCTATTATTTTACCATGGATGGATTGAACTTTACAATTTTTGTGGTATAACCGGATTTTGCATGTTTAATTCAATGACGTGTGATCAACAACTCACAAACTGACGAATCAGGCGCCGGGGATTCTTACGCCATGTCTCGTGGAATATTGCATGTATTGTTTGTTGATAAAAAAACCCTGAGGAATAAGCACTTTCATGGTACATTTAATATGCGCCATCTTGTTCACATGGCAAAAAGAACAAGCATTGCTAGATCCACACATTTTGTAATGGACACATTTTGAAATGAACGCATGATGACTTGGAAGCACAAAAGGTTTTGTTTGATGACATGTAGACTGCAACGCATGTACATTTGCCCGGTAAGCAAGATGACGCATTACAGTGAAAAAAAATGATCAGTTCAATCAAATTTCTCTAAATATATCAACTTCCAGTTTTATTTCACAAATTAATCAATTTATCAGTAGCCTTTATGCTGTATATTGAAAACCGATAATACAATACAAACCTCTGTGAACGACTGTACACTGCACTCGAAGTCCATATCGATGTTCTGAAAATACGCAGACTGCGTAACATTATGAACCACTGGCAACTTTGCTGATCGTCTGCGAAACAGTTTGCATCTGTCTGAGTTGTCGGCGACACTTCCAGATGAAATGTTTCCATATTATCTGTCCTGCAGTTTTGGTCCCTTTTTTCCGTTTCACTTTGCGTTTCTTACGTTGATTTGGAAACTAGCCTGAACAGAATTGATTGCTTGTTAGTTTGTAACCATTGCAATCTTAAATATTTATTATTTGTTCTTATACGCCTGCATTCTTACCCTTGTAATTATAGGTTTTCCCGGACAATTTCGGAAAATGTGCGTTTGAATTTGTAAAACATAAATTCAATTTGGCGCCGAGTTTGAGAACGACGTACATCCTTGTTTCATTTTCGCAATAACTAGCATTCGATTTCAATTTGCATCAATCAAGTGAATGAATGTGCAAAACGTTTCATTTAAGGGATTACAAATACGTGTTAGGCTTTCGGTTTGACGTATGCGTTGCCGATTATTACGAATGTGCAATCCAATTCGCAGAAAATCGATTGTCTATTGTGACACAGGCTAAACTGAACATTCTTTTTTATTTGCTACAATTTAAATTCGCATTTGCTGCATTCAGTTTAAATAAACTATACAGGCCTATACAAATCATGATACAACTTTGATTCATTAATTAATTATTCATTAATTAATCAATGTATGCCTTATTGATGATTAATGTGTTTGTTCTTATATACACAAAGGCCTATGTGAAATGTAGGCAAATGAAGTGTGAAAATGATATATGATATGACCAATGTGAAATCACTCAAAATAATCTGGTAGCCATACTATTGAGACGGTAAAGGGACACATCACGTGTCATGTTACATGGGATCTGCACGGGGACTTTTTGAATATTCAAAAATTCAATTATTCATTCAACCATTCCTCAACTGTTACTTTAACACATCAATGAATTCCAATGCTTGACCAAGCATACGTTAAATAACACTGCAAGGGACATCGACTGCACATTTAGCGAAAAAGGTTGATGATAAATTAAAAGGAAAACAGGATTGTGGATGTGCCTTCGATTTCGCGCTAAACTGAAATGTCAATACACTAAATGCAGTGCACATTCGGGAAATCATATGCTGATTTTTTACGACTGAATGCACTTTCACGGAAAAAGAATTATCATTTTGTTGAATAGAAACAGAGATTTGGAACGTTCATTCTATTTCGCACGAAAACGAAAGCTTCTTTTACAAATTCGTGTACAAATTTTCCGAAATTGTCCGGGAAAACCTATATTAAGAAATACAATTAGTGTTATTGCCAAGGGCTGGAGCGGTTGAATAATTTTGTTATTGTCTTAAAACAAATTGCTGACAAGTTGTGGAATTTTATAAGCTCATGGTCTATACATGTCGCAAGAGTATAGTTACTGTACATGTACATGTATGTACATTGTACATCAGTGTTTTCCAGAGCATTAATAACCTCACACAATAAAGAAACTGCCTTAATTTTCATATTCACTTTTTTTTCGTTCTGCATTTGTAAGTCATTCCATGTTGTGAGAAACTTTCATTTGTAAAGTTGTGTTTTTTTTCTTGGAAACTGAAAGTGGTTCAAATATTGAAGTGTTTCAGTATACCTCAATGTTTAATGCTTAACTAAATGCAGCTGAGAGTATGTAATTGTGATTTCATGAATAAAGTGTTTCTCAGAATTTCAGTCAAGAAAAGAGACGACTTGATTCTTTACACATGTTTTGTATTTGTTTTCAGGTTCACGTCCACTTTCCTACTTAAGATGAAGCCAAAAATATAGCCAAAAATATTGTGATTTATTTTGCGTATGTGTACTCCCCCACCCCTCCCCATAAATCCCCACAATGGTTAAGAAATAGTTATTGCATTGCCAGCATAGACACTTAGTAGGACCCCCCCCCCCCAAAAAAAAGACCCCGACGAAGTCTTTTATTTTTAATGCGTTTACATGAAACATCGTTTTACTTCCCCGTTTCGAAAAAGACACGCAACCAGTTTATTATAGTCGGGCGCCTTTACTCCGCGTTTACTTATTGTGATCCCGTGTACGTGTGGAGCAGGGCACGAAACCGCCGCGCACGTGCTTTCCGAGCGGTGTTATTTTCGTGACCTGGGCACTCGGAATAGACATCCTTTTTGAGTGATCCTGACTACCTCGGATACTCAAGAGAACCAAAGTTATAAAATAAAGGTAGCTTAATAATGTCGCTTTTCATCAAATTGTCAAAACATTCTGCCCAACTTCGTTTAGTATAGAAAAAAGGACAATTTTTACCGACCGTAAATTCACTACAACAACGGCCGTATTTTCGTCCCCATATTTCACAAAACAGTTGCCTAAAACTTAATTATTAAGGGAATAACAGTGTGAGGAGCCGGTCTTCACTGCGTGATAATGACCGGGTGTGGGGGTGACCGCTGTTAATGGACTCGAGACGAAGTCGAGGTCCACTAAGTAACAGCGGTCACCCCCACACCCGGTCATTATCACGCAGTGAAGTCTCGGTCCATTAATAGCGGTCACCCCCACACCCGGTTAACGAAATACCTTTTTGACGAAATAAACAGTTAAAATGCTCCAATTATGTGACTTTCTTTCGGTGATATTTCCAGACTTTTTTGTGTTCATGTTCATGGGCCATATTTTAGCATAACAGCTAGCTATAACGACGTAAACTCAACAGAAACTGCTGCCGTAGCGAAACAAATTACAACAATGTTTTCATATCTTTACCTGACGGAGGAAGCTGAAATCTCGTTTACACATTCCTTGTGTCCGGAATTACAAAGATGCTTGGTTTAGGAAAGGTGAATATGTTGGTGGGTGAAGTGTTCAAAGAAAATAAATCGTAGATCTACGCTTTCGTCGTAAACATCCTCAGTATATACTGCACTGTACTGCCGTACGATGTCGTTTCAAAACTTCCTTACGCGCGCGCGCGCACGCACGCATCCCTAGCAACTGTGTTGCGTACGCGCGCGTCAGTCTCACGCGATGGGGGTTGAGCGCATGTGCAGTGCTCAATGGACCGATCCAGTAAGCACCGCCCCATGGTGTTCTGACCAATCACAGCCGTGGTTTATGTCCGACGTGCGTGCACTAAAGTCCGACATGCGTGCACGCGCGTATGATGCGCGCGGAAGGAACATGCAGCGTGGCATTGGAGAGGAGCACATGTTAATATGCCCACGTGCGCACTGGGCGGAGCTTACTGGATCAGTCCATTGTTAAAAGCTACCGCAGGACTGTTACTATATTTTGACCAATCATTGGCTGGGATGGGGCTGAACGGGGCTGGATCAATGCTGGTTCAGGGGCCATTTATTCGCTTGATCTTTGAAGCCGGTCCATTATCACCCTTAATGACCGGCCACGTGATCGAGTCTCGACCAATCAGAAACCATCAACTCTCCAAGGTATTTATTAATACCATTTAACAATTAGACTATACAATTTTCAATCTCTATTTCAAATAAAATCCTTCTTTTAAAGACACGTTAAGCGGAAAATGAATTTCGAAGATTGGATCTCCAATCTCATGAATATTCATATTTCCAGTGTGTTCGTGCATACGCTGCAAATAAACGAAAGCACTTTCGGGCATGCTGCGCGCTGACTGCGGGAAATTGTTTTTGAATAATCAGGCCTAAGTATAGGATACTGGTAAGGTGCGTAGCGTTCCAAAATACGCATTCCTGCCGCACGAGAACGATTTCTGTTTCTGTCCCCACTCCATCACCACTCATTATAACATGGCAAAAAGAATACCTTTTTTTGTATTAATTCTGCCTGGCCCTATATATGTTATCGTCTTGGACTACACCGGGCCTATACCTACATTGACTACTGGTTGTGTACAAACGTGCGAGTGGCCATGGGTGGTGGTATCTTTCCCCAATTATTTAGATGTTAATTTCACCAACGGAGTATACCAATTAGGTACCTTTGCATGATCAATGAGTTCTGAGTTTCTGGCACGATCGTCAGAGAACTCCCTTACCGCGCTCACATATATACAGGGTTTTGCATAATTTGTCATAATTATGCAGGAATAATGGTAAAGGATTAGGGAGACAGTTAATATGTGTCTCCCTAAAAGTCGGTGTCTCCCTATTATCGAAAAAATAACGATAATGTGTCTCCTAATGGCAATATAATAATAATAATTATCGATTATTGGTTATTAGGAAAACATTCCCATAGACTTGTGCGCACATTTTTTCCCCAACTTTAATGACCCCTAACCCCAATTTTACCTTATCCTACCCCCCTGCACGAATGTCCGTATTTTTTACTAATTAAACTACGAGCAATCAATGTAGCCTATTTGCGAAACTAAAATTTGCCTCTAAGTAGGGGATGAGGAATCAGAGAGACATTGAAATGTCTCCCTAATTCGACGTGTCTCTCATAGGTATAACTTACGACGCTATAAAGAGTCTCCCAAAGGGTATACTTGTTATTATAAGCATAATGGCAATTTATAATCCGCCCGAAATGGCGCTCATGACGCAATACAATCAAAACAATTTAGAACAATCAAAACAATTTAATACAACTACACCAAAATATTGCAGCTATTCTGGAACGAATAAATCTTCAGGGCAACACGCAAAGCCATTTACATGTACACGTATTTCTGTATCCTGTTAACTACAACACAATTTAAAATTCATACTTTCCCTCCTTTCTAGGAATGCCAAGGTTTCCCCCTTTTAGTATGTTTCTCCTTTTTTTTTTTAGTTACCAGGTACGTATGTAGCTATTAAAGTCAGAAATACAATTCAAAGACTGTTTGTATTTCCAAGACAGCTGGGGAAATTGTCAGGTTTTTCCACGTGGCTACATGGCCCAGGATACAGAGGCCGTCAAGTATCTGCATCAGTACATGTATCGGTTGTGCTACACCTGATGTTGATGATGTGCTCATATATTGATGTTGAGGTTAATGGCATTGTTGTTACGTTGATTTTCAGTCGTTGTTAACATCGTTTTTGATACCACAAACGATGTTGTTTCACTTTAAATGCTTAAGCCATCTCTAAAGACCATGTAACCAGACACAATCTCCTCTTTTAACAAAGACAAAATGAAACTTGGAACAATGCACATCCTCCCCATGCTGATGACAAAACGTTTATTTCCAATATCAAATCATTGTCTGGGTACAATACTGATCGTGCTTTTGGCTGTGAAGTGTTCACAACATTTTGATGCTGTTGAAATCAACAACAGGTCAAGTACATGTACCTCATTCCTCTTATGGGTGCACATCGGTACATAAGCCTAAATCCATCCGCCGAGCTCATGAATAAAAATTATACACTCTAAAAACACAATGTAAAGTTTTGTTACGTTAAGTTGTTGGGTTAAATAATTGAGTAAATTTTTACACAATTATTGATTTAAAACCCCAAAATATTATTACTCATCGCTTTCGTAATAACAAAATAAGTTGAAGAGATATGGCAATGAACGTCTGGCCCGGACTTGGGGGTTCCAATTCTGAGCATTTTGGATGTAATTGGGCTCGAAACTGGCGCTATTTTGCCATGTTGTGGAGGGATCGTTTCTCAAGATGGCTATTTTTCCGCTTTGGGAAAAATAGGGTCGTCTTCTTTGGGTGAAAATATTCGATGAGATTTGAAGGTTTGCATGGTGGAAAGAAACTAAGACGAGATAAGTCTGCGGTAGCACCATGTGAATAAATTTTTGTGAGTGTGTGGGTCCCTCCGGTTCTTTTTCAGAACCACACATACTCACAAAAGAGACTTATTCACATGGTGCATATCTTGTCTGAGAAAATCTCCAAAAGTCAATCGTCAACCCACCAAAAATTAAAAGAAAATGAAAGATGACATGTTGATCATCATTTTTCTGTGTAGCTTAAATACCTGTGTACCTGTGTGTTTTCTGTGTAGCTTAAATGACTGAAAAAGAACCGGAGTCCCTCCGGTGTTTTTTTGAGAACCACACATACTCACAAAAGAGACTTATTCACATGTAGCCCCATAAATGTGGCCAATTTACTGGACTACCTCCGTAAACATAGGCCACACTTCCACATGTACAAAAACGTGTCGAACTTTGTCAAATTTTGATTTTCACATTTAAGCTTAGTTTGTAGGTGTTTTTTTTTGCTTTAGAAGCATGCTCACCCTCTTTATAGGCTAATCAGAAAGTGCTGCCTTTTTTAGATGTCTATATTTCGTGAAATTTCCAGATTCATTTGCACACGTTTGCGTATCAAAATTTCAACATGAAATTTCACAAAAATTAGACATCTGAAAAGGCAGCACTTTCTGATTAGCCTATAAAGAGGGTGAGTATGCTTCTAAAGCAAACAAAACCTACAAACTAAGCCTAAATGTGAAAATCAAAATTTGACAAAGTTCGACACGTTTTTGTACGTGTGGAAGTGTGGCCTATGTTTACGGAGGTAGTCCAGTAAATAGGCCACATTTATTTATTTAATATCATCTTGGATGGAATAACTGAGCGTTTGAGTATTACGGACTCCATGCATGAACACTTGATGGCGCTTTGTCTACACTCACGAGAACGTCAGTATGAGGGACACATCGGCAATCGGTTCTAGAATCCCTCACAGTGATTCTTCCAAACTTTCTGTTCATGGCCTATTTGAGATATGGCCGACTTGACAGGAGGGCGCTATTTGGTTTGGGTAAACATAACAGAGTTTAACCAAATCAAACAGCGCCCTCCTATTGTGCCTGCCATACCTCAAATAGGCTAATAACCGTTGTGGGGGTGCTTGTGTACGTAGCCCATACTGAGGCTTTAAGAAATTGTTTGCTGGGGTTTGAATGAACTCCCAATCTATATCTATATGATAACTATAAGCAAGTGACAAGCATTACAAGCATGATAACTGCAAATATGACAACTGTGCATGTGCACAAAAAGAGACAAACAGCAAATGAAGGGCAAGTTCGCGCAAGAACTACTGTTGACCATTGGTTAACCATAGTTCGACTAAAGTTAGCCCGAACTCTGTCTAGTCGAACGTGGTTGACTACGCTAGTCGACTATTTGGAACCAACCTAAAAATGGGGTTGGTTGCATCGTTGGTAACCAATAGCCGCACGCATTCATAACGTACAGCTGGGAGCCAGGATCCAGAAGTTTTGCGATGACATTTTGACCAGCGTTTGACTAGTGAGACGTTCGTACGTTGCTATATTGGTGCGCAGGCGTAAGGGACGTCACAAATCAACCACTAGTCGACTAATGGTCCTTGTCCGAACTTGGCCAATGTTACTCTATAGACCATGAGATCCATTTCCAGTCATCATTCCCCATCTGCAGACCTCGGCAAAAAAAATACCCCATTGGGTAAAATGACATGTCAGCCGCTTTAGATGCTGCAGACCGTACAGGTTATTTCAAGACGCCCGTCGAAGTACGGAGGGCAACAGAGGGGCCCGCAGACCCCCTCTACGATGTACAACATTTCTTCTTGGTTAGCGTGAATGCCAGGGACTCGAACCTCCGGGGCTTGGTCCACGCACACGGCTTTGGACTGCTGCTCATGGCCGGCACATCCGGACATGAGGAAGCCTCTGTACTCCTCCGTCCAGCTGTTAGGACAGCGGGGCTTGGCTAAGAGCAGGTGCTGGGCCCCGCGGTCCACGAGGCGGCACACGGCGCACGGGACGTCATAATTGTAAAGGATTTCGGCGTCCCCTATTGGGAACGGATCGTAGCTCACTTGGTATTCCGTTCCGAACAGATCAGATTCCGAGTTCCGCCCGTCGTTGTAAGATGCCGCCCAGTCAGGATCAGTGGGAAGGCAGATAAAATCCACGTAGCCGCCTTTGTGGGTGTAATACAAACCAGTTGCGAGGCCTTTAATGGGATTAAAAATATTTGTTTCAATACAAAGGAAACATTTTAAGAGGACGGCAATAAATGGCGTCGCTAGGAGTGTACGGGCGTGATGAAAGTGTCACCCCTCGCCCTCCCCAAACATTAATCAGTTTGTGTGGACGAAATTTTCTTCCCTGTCCAAAAATTGGGGTCAGAAAATATTCTGTAACAAATAGGGCAACCCATGGGGCAACCCAAATCATGCACCTTGAACAGCGCCCTCAATAATCAGTTTGTGTCCACCCCTTAACAGAAAATGTGCTGAGCAATGTTCTCTTTTCAATAGCTCTTTGCTAGGCCAACCTCTTTGTTAGTATCTTTGCTAGGCCTACCTGCGTACACCAGTTCTGTGCTTGTGTGATTGGGGCAAATAGTGCGCCCCCATCTGACGTAAGTCTCTCCGCCTGACACCATTCTGTTGTCACGGTGGTCACGTGGCTCTAAAAAGAATTATCAGGTATAGTTGTAGAAATGGGTTGAAATTGACCAAAATCATTTTGTGTGCCAAGTCAACACAGTGATCCCGAATTCATCACTTTGAGTGAAAGGCCTTTTAAAATCATGTAAACTGAACGTCAATATTTATACCCATTTAACAGCAAACAAGTGCGAGTGCACAAGCTCTGGCCGTGTTACATGAAGTGTTGCACGGATGATGAAAGTCTTGCATTAAATCGATCAAAACGATCCCGGACAGAGCTGAAAAATGCGACCCCAAAAAATGCGTCACCGATGCCGCATAATTATGGAACACCATAATTTTGGTATTTTTTTGGGACAGGCAGACGGACCAACCAACAAGTGACACGTTGAAGCTCCTACAAGGGGGGCGGGGGGGGGGGGGAGAGCGCCCCTTGCCTCCCCCTTGCGACGACCATGAGCATGGTTATCAGTACTGCTGAAGCAACGTTCACCCGGAAAATAGCTTTTTGTGTTAAGAGACATCGGCAAAAAAAATATATCGGCCCACATTTTAATGGAATAATATTTCACAAAGTTCGAATTATTTGCAGCCAAAGGATAAATCAGATCTTGCAGGGTTCCTGCCTCCCTATCAGGATCGATAATGTAGAGAGCGGGAACCAGTCTACTTGTTCGTCGGAGCCGCTTGTGTACAAAAACAACCCATACAGACAGTTTTTTTTCAGAGGGTCGGAAACGCTTCATATAGAAAACCGTAGGTTTTATTGTCGAAATAAAGTGAACATTAATTTGTTTGTCAGGAAAAAGCTAAGTTTATTAAAGAGCCTGGAAAGTGCATCTCCAAATCCGACGTTTGGTTGATCTCTCAAGTTGAATTACATGTAATATAGGTTTTCCAGGCCAATTTCGCAAAAATAGCATTCGAATTCATCTTGATAGTGGCCATTTTGAAGCGAAGCAGCGCACAGCTGTCATTCCCCTGGTTCGTATTAGATTTCTGGCGTTCAAATTCGTTTTAAGACCTGACATTTTCATGTTTAACACGTTCCTTTCAGTGATCATGCAATTTAGTAGTCGGTTTGGTTTAGGGTTATTTGCATGAGGTTCTTGTTTTCGTTTTTATTTCCGCACATTCCATTTAGCACTTTTTGCATTCAAAATGAAAGTAAACGAGTCTCTTCATTTCTTTTACCTTTTGATTATTTCTGTTTCATGTCGTGGTCCATTTGTGTGTACAATTGTGTACAATTGACCTGCAGCAGTAGATCTGTTTATATGCCAAGATTGTCTGCAAGTTCAAGATAATCTTGGGCATTGTGATCGAAAGCTTCGATCAAATGACCACGGTGTACATTTAAAATTCTCTGTTATGCCGATAAGCTGGCAAATTGATATTTCTAGCGTCAATCTAACAGTTTGCATGGTGATCATAGTGGCATGTGCCAGACAGGTTTTTATATCTTTATTTCCAAATTGGAACAAAAGCACTCCATCTTATTCTAACAAACAACGGAACGACATGGACCTATTTCGAATTACTTTGATTACTTTACACATATGCTTGCTTAATGGTGAATTCGAATGACCAAACTTACACAGCTGGAAGCTCCGGCGAATTTGGATGCTCGTTTGTGCAATTGTAATTTGAATGCCCCATTTTTGTTATTGCATGATTAAAATGTGAAATTGCAGGCTTCTAATGTGAAATTGATTGGTGTTTTTAGGTAATTGAATGTTGATCTCAACGTGCATTCAAATTCGTGCGAAAATGGGTGACTCGTCGGCAATTTGGCCGCCAAATCTGCTAAGTTGGCCGGGAAAACCTATACAGCAAACTTTATGGCGCGTGTATAAGTGGCAATTACATTGCCACATATTATCTTGCCTCTATCCAAAAACATTTCATAAACAGTGTCACGAATTGTTACAAACAATTTTTGTCAAGTATTTAATGTATTTTGTTTGTTTTTTGGACAGTTACAATTTGGTACTTACAGTTTTATGGGTGAGTTAGGGGGTTCGTTTTTGGTTTTTTTTTTGGGGGGGGGGGGGACCGACCCACAGACACCCAAGTGACTTGTAGAAGTTCAGTTGCCAGAGCTTAAAAAGACTGCAGACAACTCCATGATAACTGGTTGCATGTGGTATGCCATATGCCACGGGTTAGCGTTTGGGGGTTGTGAATTCAGATATTTAGGGCGATTTCTCAGACTCGGACAATCATAATGATGAAGAAAATGTCTCTGTTAGTGTCTGATCAGCAGTGGCGTCACCAGACTTTTCAGTCTGGGGGGGGGCACAGGGTGGGCACCAGCATTTGATGGGGGGCACTAAGGTGAATATATATATATATATTTTTACCAACCCAAATCTCAGATGGGGGGGGGGGCACTCGGGGGGGCACTAGGTTTTCCAGGGGGGGGGCACGTGCCCCCCCTGGCCCCCCCTTGGCGACGCCACTGCTGATCAGATGACCGTATGAAGTCGCACTGTATGGTCGATCGGCTCTCGTGTAAAAGGGACACCAAAGCTGAGACATTTTAAAAACTGCTGTTGAAATGTGTGGTTTGGTCCTTATGTGTGTAATCGAATACTACCATGTGCTAATTGTGTGTAGGAACATTGCTCTTCATTATATTAAAGCAAGTTAGTTAACACTGCTTGAGAATGGCATGATATTTTAAAGGATTTAATAACTATTTGAGCGAGATTTACAGTGCGTTAGCCCAAATGTTTCACGTGTAAACAAAATCCACTCTTTTGGTGTCCCTTTTACACGTGAAATTTGTATAATGTTTCTGAGATATAAAAAGATTACTGGTTGGTTCTACTGGCATATCCAAGTGTATTTCCATTAATATTACATGTCCCACTTGATAAGTGTGAAATCACAACAATGATCGCGGTATGCTTGGAAATTTTTTATTTTAGGCCATTTACTAGGTCTCTCCAAATGGTGTCCCCAATACACAACAATGCACAGCATTGTCAAACGACTGTTCTGAGCTCTAATACAAAATGCACTGAACGGACTTGCCTTATAATTGTTTGGACGCGTGATAACGGGCCTTAATATCCGTTGGTATGTTAATTGCAAATTTTCCAGGTGTGCCATTTTGTCGGTTTTTTTGCATGACATCTAAAACGGAAATAATAATGAAACTTGAAGCAAAACCACTCCTTATGTAAGATATACTTGTTCCATAATAATTGTTTAAAAATAAATACTTCAGGATATAACAGATTGTATTGTGCGGTTTTAATTGTCATAGATGAAGTATTTACCCGGAAAATAAACGTCAAATGTGACACCTTTTTCGAGAACACCGTTTACCCAAATCTCGTTTTTAATTAGGCTTGCATTAAAAAGTTTTAGAGAGATGTGGTCCCGAACCGATAAAACAAATGCGACATTTCATAGTTCATTTTAAAGCTAAAGATATTGTGCTCGGCGTTAACATGGTTATGTAGTTATCACTTATCAGAATTCAGTAATAAAGGCCCAAAACGTAGGATCATGAATATTCCTAAATATGATTAGCTGGCTTGACAGACTTCGACACCAGATCGGACACAGAGCCCTGCAAATTTGATAGCCACCGCGTGCAGTGAATCGGTTAAGCTGTCTGGGTCTTTGTTGACAAGTATATTGCCATGTGCCTGGAGTTTGGTTGAGTCGTTAATCATTGTGTGTAGGATCCGTGGGATCCGTGATATAATATAGTTATTTTCACAATAAACAATTGATGTGTTATCCTGGGTAAGACAAAAAAAAAATATTTTGAAATAAACACACCAAATTGAGCGTGAATTATCACAAAAAATAGCAGGAAATTAGATTGGTGTCCCCTTTACATTTGCACCGGGAATGGGTTTTGACATGGTATTTTGGCATTTCTGGAGCCGTAAATAAAGTGATTTTGGCTAATGAGGAATGTCAATATCTTTAAGTTATACTGACAAGTATTAATAAATTTTTCCATTTTGGGTCCAAATGTCAAAAGTTGGTACCCTAATTTATGGAATCACCCATATATGCAGCACCAGAAATGTGCTTCAAAGAGTTAGTTCATGTCTTCAATGTACATGTACACGTAGTCCTACATTTGCCACTTGCTACATACATCAAATGTCCGATTTTAATATGGCGTAACATCATTCGAATGACTTAGTTTTTGTTCCACAATCATCGCTTTTGGGTTCATCCGATGCTCATTTGTTCATCGGATGACGTCATAAAAACTGCCCCATCTTTAAATAAGGCATTTTGTGTTCACACAAGGATTTATCTTCATTCTTTAAATGGTTTGGAATAAATTCCGTTTGTGTAAGTATTTGACCTTTCGGTGTCAACCAACATTACGTGCATGACAAATGTATCAAGGGATAGTATATCAGATGAGATATAAATGGCAGAAGATGGTAATTTTTTGTAATTTGGTATACAATGACGTTATGATGAAGTCACGCTTGTACTCTTGCAATTTGGACCAGGGTTATAAAAATGATAATGTATAGCACTGAAACGATAATATAGGAATATAAACTGGAAAAATTAAACGGTAAAAGAGATGAATAAGAAACATTGTGCAAACATAAAAAAATACTTTAAAAAACCCCATCTTTTCCAAAGATGAGAGTTTTTTGGGTGACGTCACCTTGGCGTCATCATATATCGAAATAAAACCGTATTAAGGTACAATTTTGCCAAAGTACTTTAAAACTGAATTGAGTATCCTGTTCATTTTGTGAGGTACCGTAGTAGATATTGCCTTGTGCAACAAGAGGGAACACGCACACTCAAATTTGTATCCTTGTGGAGACAACGCTTTGTTCCTTTGTTTCCAAAAAATGCTGCCTTGTGGAGACCGGGGTATATTACGGAACGAAAGATTGCAGTGGTCTCCACAAGGCAATTTCTAAAGGTGAATAGGTCTCCACAAGGATTTCACGAAATATATGTGGATTTTACTCAAAAATTAGGAATTTCCAAGGTGTACTTATTCGTCGCGAATTAAAGTAATTTATGTAAGGGATAAATCGGAATTTCAACCATGGAAAGTAATTCTGGTTACAAAAGGAGCATTTTGAAAATAGCTTTCGATCCTTTCACGATTTTGAACACGAGCACTTGACCTTGTGTAAACGCGTTAAATCAATCCCGCAAGAATATGTCTACCTAGTGGGTTCAGGCAAACTCGAGTGAGAATAAGACAAACAAATCATTCAACTCTAAACGAATGAAGTTGTGTCCTGATTGTTAACATATGAATTGTGGGATGGATTGAAATGTATTATCCCGGCCCTCGGCTATTGACCATCATACTCCATCACGAAATCTGCAATCCTCCATTACCTTGGAATCACCCAATCACATCGCCGAAGTGTACTGCGCGCGATAACGGAAGGCATACGATAGGCCTAAAGCTAAAAGGACTGGTTCAGTCAAAGAGTCACTGATTGGAACCATTTTATATTTTCCCTTACCTCTGGTCAAATGATAAAATGTTTAAAATGAGACTTGCGAAATGGATTTTGTATATTTAATCAGATATCTCTAGAAAATAAAAAAGTTGGGGGTCAACGGGGGTCATGCCCCCCCAAGGGCGGATCCAGGGGGGGGGGGCAAAGGGGGCCATGCCCCCCCCCCCCAAAAAAAAACCGAAACCATTTTGTTTTTGTTTTTAATGTGACATCGCAATAAAGGCAGGCAATGAGTACACCACCATCTTTTCCTCAAGAAACATTGGTTAAAGTGGTAATTAATTGCCTCAGATCGCACCACCGAGCATCTAGAATCCAAAAAAAATTCGGGGCCCTTAAAGGGAAAATACAACATTTGCAAACATCAAAAAATAAAATTACCAAATCATTTTGAAATACCTTGCTGGACTGTTAGTGAATGACAGTGTAAAGCATGCTGTAAAATCATGGCACCTGGTATACTGTCATTTTCAAGAAAAGTGGTATTTTTGTATCAATTTCCAACGCTGGTCGGCCGACTGGCTTTTTTTCAAATACTGGCCCCAATTGACCATCGCACTTGTTTGCAATCGATTACACACCTATGAACGGGTACAAGCCAGCTAGACTGGTTCCCTGACCTTACAATTCCCCAATGTATGTAAACTGCTCTGTTTCTGGAGTCAGGGAACCAGACTACAGGAATATGATTGTTTTTCTTGGTTTTTATAGCATTTTCGAACCCCAAACCTCAAAAAAGTCAGTGTACTATATTTGCTATATATTTCCAACCCCCCATTTCCATCCATTTCTGAAATTTACAGCAAAAGCAAATGATGTATATTTCCCTTTAAGCGGGACCAAATTTTTTTTTGGCCCCCCAAAAAATTGTGTTCTGGATCCGCCCTTGCCCCCCCCCCCCCAAAAGAACTGATTTTCTTTTAAGTGACGTCGCAACATAAGGAATTTTCCCCCTCCTTGCTTTTGATATTAAATTAATTTGGGGCAGAACAGTTTTGGACCCTCTTGGGGGGGGGGGGAATGCCCCCCTCCCCCCCCCCAAAAAAATTGCGTTCTGGATCCGTCCTTGATTGCCTTTAGAGATGGTTGTTCAGTTTGTTCATGAGTTATAAATGAATGACAATACTCAGTCATTTGAGCTAAAATCGCTTGTAACTTGATACCATTACGTCACAGTAATATGCACACCTTGGGATCAGAGTTGATGCTCCAAGTTTCATACCATGTACCGTTTAGAAAAAAAAGTCGCGAAGAAATTTTGGCAATAAATAAGAAACTAAGAAACGTATAGAATGATAACGATTTGAAAACGGTGATCGGATTGAGCCCAATCGCCCGTGTGGTATACGTACGTTCGCCCTCGCAGGAAAAGACACAAGCCAGGATCAAGCACAAGAGACGAAACATCCTGACGTAAACTTGAAAAACTTCAGCGAAATCAGCCTCCGAGACAGCAAAATGATGACGGTTGATCCGTGTCGCAAAAACGTGGTTCCAGTCAGTTGGTCATCATTGTCCCTTTTATCGTTTTCCCGCTGGCTTTCTAAGCCAATGGACCGATCCAGTAAGCCTCGCCCACTGCGCACTGGACAAATTAACACGTGCTCCTCTCCAATGCCACGCTGCATTTTCCTGCCGGGCGCTTTCCTATGGAGCATTTTTATTATAACCAGGCTGGAGTGGAGGCTACTATTTTTCAACTTGTACGGATTTCGGACTTTATTTCCCTTTTTAAAAAAATCCCCCAGAGCCTCGGATCAGAAAAGAAAAAGAAAACTGCTGCTATACAAGACAGTAGTATCCGACTGAAAAATAACGTTTCTAAGAAAAAACTTTGACTTGTTGAAAAAAAGAGCAAAAGCTGAAGAGACAGAGCAAGGATTCGAACTCGAGACCTCTGATCAATAGTTAGCCTGCATAACCCACTGATCTCTATATAAAGACTGGATAGCTAATAAAGAGCCGCACAATGTACGAATTTGACGCCATATTGGTGAGACCGGCTGGTGATCTACAAAGGACAAGTTGCCGTCTCTATAGACAGCATGATTTCTTTTGTAACGTCGCGGTTCACTTGACTTATATTTTGACAACCACCACTGACCAAGGTTAACTACAATTTTTTTTAACGTCGTGGTTACTAAAATACCGCAAATATCACTTTTTCGGCGTTTTGCAATGATAATCACTGCGGAAATGTGCCCCTTTTAGAACATCATAATATGTGTACGTGACCAAAATGCGCGTCAACTGTTGATACAACGCGCGCGTATTTACGCGTAGAACGTTCGTATTATACGCGGCCATCTTCGTGAGACCGGGGCGAATTGGTCAATATGCAAACTCTTCTGTGTGAATGTTGTATGCATATCCGCTATCCAGTCTTTATATAGAGATCAGTGGCATAACCACTATAGGCTACGGCGGTGCTCAACCCAACTATTCAATTCATAAACTATATACTTTCACACATCGACGATATTTTCACGAAGTGACAAAAACCTCCAAAATCGAAAAAATTTCGATTTTGAGTTTTGCCGGCCAATTTGTTGCATTTGACAAAAGGAAGAATTTGGCCGAGTTTCAAAGCAAAATATTGTTTACTTTTGTAATTATCATAAACAAACATATGACAAAATGCCTAAGTTCCGTGTTTTTCTGTTTTCACGAAGTGACACAAACTTACCTCGTTAGCAGGGCCAGAGGAATAAAAAAATTCTCTACACACACTTTAGGATGGGATTGGATGGGATTGGACGCGCACGCCGTGAACAATGTCGATAAAGTACTATACTATTGTGTAAATAAAATATTCGCTGCCGGGCGGCGAATTTTTTATTTACACAATAGTACAGGGTGGCCATTTTTCAGGCGACTTGAATCAAGGTTACAGGATTGTAACCTTTTACCTACGCGCGCGCGCGTATACTCTCTCCACGTGTGTGAAAGTATATAATTTATGAATTGCAAGGGATGATCGAGCACCGCCGTGGCTAATGGTTAGGCATGATGGCTTACAATCGGAGGTCCCGAGTTCGATTCCCTCATGCTCTGCACCCTTTAGGTTTTGCTCTTTTTTTTTCAAAAATTTCAAGTTTTATCTTAGAAACGTTATTTTCCAGTCGGATACTACTTGTATAGCAGCAATTTTCGTTTTCTTTTCTTATCGAAGGCTCTGGAGGATTTTTTTTTTTTTTAAAGGGAAATTAAGTCCGAAATCCGTACCAAGTTGAAAAATAGTAGCCTCCACACAAGCCTGGTTATAAAAAATCATGCTCCATAGGAAAGCGCACAAAGTACCCCAGATAGTTGTGTAATAAAAATATCACCGACGCATCATACGCGCGTGCACGCATGTCGGACTTTTGTGCACGCACGTCGGACCTAAATCACGGCTGTGCTGGTCTGAACACCATGGGGCGGTGCTTACTGGATCGGTCCATTGAAGAGCAGGACGTCCCTGTGTACATAGGCCTTTGTTAGGGAAGTTGGACCGATCCAAAACAATTAATGATGCATATTCATGAACCTTGGACCAATTGGAAAGCTTAAACCGACCATAGACATAAAGAACCTTTCTTTATGTCTATGAAACCGACATCGTATCCGCTCCGCGCACAAGTACCCCATCAACGGCCAGAAAAGGAGAGTTGGGGGTGATCTAGACTGGTTCCCGATCCATCCACTGCGTATTTCGAATGTCTCCAAAGTTATTGGAGGCGGAGATTAGTCTCAGAGACCATTGCAAGTTGAATTCGAATGTATTCGCACGCAGACGACGTTAGTCTCAGAGACCATTGCAAGTTGAATTCGAATGTATTCGCACGCAGACGACGTCTGACGCTCACGCGAAGACGCGGTTGCTATAGCTTTTGCACACTCAGGAAGTCGTGCGTACTTCGCGCACGAGGGTAAAAAACATAACTAACAATTTTATTGATGCTTTTATCACACTATTTGGCTGATATATGATTTTTCAATTTTTTTTACCATTTTGGCGGACATATTGGCCGCCATCTTAACCGCCATCATGCATTTGAAAAATAATATCAAAAAAGCGATACCGGAAATGAATTTGTGAGGGTCAAAAACATACAACTAACAATTTCACTTATGATATTATATTATTAGGCTGATAAATGACTTTTTCCATTTTTTACCAATATGGCAGCCATATTGGCCTCCAAATTGGCCGCCATCTTGAATTTGAAGCATGATAGCAAAACAAGGATACCCGAAATGAGTTTTTGAGGGTCTAAAACATATAACTTACAATTTTATTTATGCTTTTATTACATAATTTGGCTAATATATGCTTTTTTCAGTGTTTACCATTTTTGGCGGCCATAATGGCCGCCATCTTTGATATCTCCTTCGCATCGGATTTGTTTTTACTGTTAACATCCAAAATGTGTTTTAGAACCCTAAAAGCATCCAAAAAAAATTGGTGAAAGTTAGTGTGGTTTTTTTTTGGGGGGGGGGCACGGGGGTCCCCCATACATACTCTCCTACTATCCCCTCCCCCAATCTCCTACATACCCTATGCAAGCCCTAGACTATTGTTACCTATAACACATCTATCTAGATATCATCTAAAAAGAATTTCTGAGATTCTGGTAACACAATGACCAACACAAAAGGGGGGGGGGGTCCCTCCGTCCCATATCGCGTACAAATGTACTGCTGACATGGAGTGTCAGATTTGATGGTAATTACAGCATTCAACTTCAAACAGCACTGACATAACTATGACTTTAGATTCAGCTGAATCCCAGAAAAAAAAAGGAAGGGCTACTTTATGCGTAATGCTCAAAGCAAGTATAATTTTGTGTATTTCAAGCCTAGGCTAATCAAATATAAATAATAATACATGTACTAGTATTTCGTACTGTGTAGCCACGAACCAGGTTTTTGTTAGCTCGAGCAGAATTTTATTATGCCCGTGCAAAGACAATAAAGCCATGAAAACATTTATTTTTAGATACGCATCTGTTCCATCAACTCCAAAGACGTGAGAAGCTCTGTCTAACTTCATTGAAGTCTATCGATACTGATTCTATTTTGGATTAGCCATATGGGTGATTCCGTAAATGTGGAGGCCAATGAATTTTGGTGTCCCTCTTTACATTGTGATATTTGTTGGCCTAGTATACATGTAGGTTTCACGGCCAATTTCGCAAAAATAGCATTCAAATTCATCATGATGCCGATTCGAAGCGAATTTGCTCCTTAATATCATTCCCGTAGTTCGTATTAGTTTTCAGACGTTCAAATTCGTTGTTAGACCTGACAAGTTCAAGTTTAACACATCCTAAATTGAAGTTATGTCATTCGGTTTAACTGGGCATTCAATTTAGCAGTCTGTTTGGTTTAGGGATTTTTGCGTTCCAATTTTATTTTCGTTTTCATCTCTGCGCATTCTATTTTTTAGCACATTCGTCATTCAACATAATGGGAAACGAAGGCAAGATGCGAGATTTTTTTTTTTCACTTTTCACATGTTCGTTTGTTATTGGTTTAATTCTAGTCCCTTCATGTTCAAAGTATGTGTTATCTCAGGGGCGTAGCACAGTCATTTTTATTGGGGGGGTAATTTTTTTGAAAACTTGGCACTTGCACATCCGTTGTGAAATGTAGACAGGGTTTTTTCTCTGGACACTTGGCCTCCGTAAAATCAAAAAGCTTTTAAAGTCTTTTAATTGTGATGAAATAAAATATTGTATTGCATTGTTTTGAAATTCTAAAAAAGGCACCCAAACCGGCAAATGCAACAAAAAAGGGCACCACTTCTTTTTTTAAAAGGGCACTTGTTCGGAAAAAGGGCACTTTGTAGAAAAAGGGCAGCCTTTACAAATTATTGGGGGGGGGGGGTAAACCCGTTGAATAAAGGGCATTTGAATGGAAAAAGGCAGTCTTTACAAAATATTGGGGGTGGTGGTAAATACCCCCCTTACCTTAACGACGACAGCCATTTGTCGTCACTGATTAATCATACACTTTCTAAGTAATTAATTATTTAGACATAATTTCTGTTAAAGTTGAAGAAAATTCCCTTGTGTATATTGAAGAAAAAACAGCAAATGCTTCTGTAGGTGATATTACAGCCGTATTTGTTGCTTTTACCCAACATAGTTTTACTAGAAAACAAGAATATAAGCAACTCCTACTTTGAACTGTATAGGTTTGTCTATGCAGTATTAATGCTGACATTTAATTTTATTCAGTTATAAACACCAACTTACCATTTTTGTCAATCTTTAGATCCAATTTATTACATACAGAAATGTCTCTCTTTAGTCTAGTAAAAGCCATAATGAACAGTTTAAACTGCAAACCAAAAACCAACTGTTTTAATTCACAATTTTGTCATTGTTTAACTAGTTTGTCATTGTTTAATATGTCATTGTTATAGTGTAACGGCTAAGTTGTAACATTGTAACAACTTACCCCACGTGGGCACTTGTTTTTCTGAACAAGTGCCCTTTTTATAAAGAAGTCGTGCCCTTTTTGTGCCATTGGCCGTTCTGGTTGCCTTTTTTTTTATTTCACCTATTTATCGCCCTGAAAAGCACCAGACACTGTCCATTAGTGTACATAATCGTCAATTTGGAACAGCACCCCCATTTTTTATTTTTTTACAAGATCAGAATGTTTTTGCTTTATTAATTTATTATTTTGGGGGATTTTAAAGAATTTTTATGGAAAGCACATTTGAATATATTTTTGTTATAGAATTTGAGCTATATAAATTAATATATCATCATCATTATCATTATTATTACTATTATTTTATATATATATATATATTGTTGTCATAAAATGTCCAAAAATACCCCTTCAAACTCTCAAATATATGTTATACAATATCTTCTATAAAAAAAAGATGACGTTGAGCCATTTTTAAATTTTCAAACAAAAACAGAACATTCCATCTTAAATTTAGTCATACATCAAGCAACAAAAAGGGATAATTTTTCAAGATATTTATCAATTGAAACAATCATGATTCAGCAACATATGGGGCCATTCAGAATTTTCAATGTTTAAAAATTTAGACTTTTTTTCCAAATTATTTTGAACCGCCCCCCCACCCACCCCTAATTTCGATTAAAAAAAACTGAACATGTACATGCACTTGCATGTACATATACTTGAACATGAACATCTATACCCATGAACATGTGTGTCTAGTTCAGTGACGGCGTGAAGTAGTCGGTCTTCCTCTTTTGCACTGGTGACCTTCAGTTTTCTTGTGTTTTGCCAGCTGATGCTGTTGGGAATGACCGTAAGTTGCAGTTTGGGAAGCCACAAAGATGACCGTGGTTTTGTCGTTTTCTGGATGAGGTGGATGGCATGTGACACACAAGGTTGTGCCTGTCACATGAGGTAGCTGAGAAAAACATTCGCTCATACCCCCTGCCCTGTTTGCAGGGCGGGGGGTACGAGCGAAAGAAAACATCAGGTTTGGGCAGACATCACATCACAGGCTGTGGTCCTCGTAGTCTTGGAGTCCAGTGGTTGAATTAGTAGTCCAGTTTTTATAGCGATTGGTAATCGACGCCCGCGGCGTGTTATAGAGCCGATCTAGTTCACCTGGTACCCTGCTGCCTCTGCACGGCCTAACGGCTACAAACGCCCGACGCCCAAGTCTACTGAAAAACCACCTCCCTCTCATGCCACAGTGGGTCTATATGTACATGACGTACATGTATGTACAGTACATACAGGGGACGAAGTTGAAAAAGAAACACGCATCGCGATATCGGAACGCTTGCGTGTAGTTCAGGCAAGTCAAAAGATCTATCGTTCTTTGTTTTTTTTAATCTTTTTTCCATGGAAAGTGAATTTCGATTTTCAATTATTTAGCTTGACCCACCCACCCACAATTTGGAAAAAAGATCGAAATTTTAAAACACTCAAAATTCTGAATGGCCCCTAAATCATAAGGTTGAACCTCTGTTTAATCACAACTTTTTGCACTTGCTGGTGAGCTCGTGCATCACTGTTATTGCGCACAAGTGCAGAGGTGATGTGTCTGGCGAATTGGTTCTAAACTATAGCTTGCTGTTGCTTCCTAGGTATAGGGTTATGAAGGGGGGTATGACCTTTAGAGTTAGAGGTCAAAGGTCATCTGCAGGTATTTTATAGCCTACATCATGCCGGGCACTGTCAAGGATCTCGGCTGCCTGCAAACTCTCTTCTAGGCGTGCAGTTGGACACTCTTTCAGACCTGTGGGTCAAACACTAGTCATTACAGTTGCTCTCCATGTATAATTCAACAATTGCGTTTGTTTTCCAATTAAATTTTCAAGTTTTATGTTTTACTTTTAAGAGCCCAAAAAATAGGTACTTGTACTTTATGTTTTATTTTGGGCATCTCAAATCAGCTCAAAATCTGGAAAAGCTTTTTACTTTTTATGACATTGAGTAATGCCATGGTCCAGTGGTTGCGGTGTTTGACTCAACCACGATGGTGCGTGGGTTCGAATCCTGTCAGGAACATGGTGTTCGTGCCCTTGGGTAAGACACTTAACTACAATTGCCTGTCTCCTCCCAGGAGTAGAAATGGGTACCCATGGTAATAATTGTAAAGCGCTTTCACGATGGAAAGCACTTCATCAGCACTACGATTATTACTATTTGTATATCAACTTGTGGTTCTATAATGGAATTCTATGTGATAATTTAACTTCAAGCAGAACTTGAAGAAACAAACAGTCTAATGTTGGGAATATTTTACTTTATCTCGCAGATTATGATAATTTTTCAATAACAGCTCACCTTTCATAAGACACTGTCGCACACACTCTGCCTCATATCGGAAGCCAGCACTATTGACATGGAGGAAGCTATTGTCAGCCTTTGGCAGGGGAAACTCAAACAGCTCGGTCTTCAGATCAGCCTCTCCAATGGAGGTTGTCACCTCAAGTTTTGTAGGGCACCAAAACGGGCAAGGCACCTGCAACAATAACAATTAAAAGGTCTGCAAAACGGAATTGCAATTACGCAGAGAGACACCACTTGGAACAATCCATCTTGGAGGAGGTTGTTCTTACGACCTCTCTGCAGTTTTCAAAAGACAAGAATGACTAGAAGTATGTCTTGAGTTGATGAGGCTCATCACGTTGATGTTTACCTCTAGTTTCCCTGGTATCAAATGACTGAGAATATTTCTATTTCCCCGGGATAGGATGCCGGTCCATCACAGGTTAATCCCCAGCTAATGCCGGTACCCATTTATACTCCTGGGTGGAGAGAAGCAAATGGGGGTGAAGTGGCTAGCCCAAGGACACAAGCAGTTGCCCAAGGATTTGAACCTTCGACCCACAAACCCCAACCACTATAAGAATAACCATACACTATACAATTATCTCATACAATAAACCTTGGCTCGCATCCAAGCCACTGTGAGTGACATAATTATTTGGTTATTTACACTTGGACATCTTCAGTAAACCCTGAACCTCCAAGAGTCTTTGGGATCAAGGAGTTAAGGTAGCCTGAACCTAACCAGTAACCAATATACCTTTAAATGAGATTTGTTATCTCTGTTATGCGTTTAAGAATGTTCTTTCGGGTTCCCAGGTATTTCCAACAAACTTCACATTCTGACTGACCTTGATATGACCTTTGGTTCCTCTTATCTCCACTTCATTGGGGAGTCTCACCACAGTGCTTGTGCTCAGTGTTGCGACAGCCTTGTTGGGAAACAACAATGTAGTAGCAGTTGTCTCATCCACACCTGAATAACAGGACACAGTCACAGGAGATTTTCATGCAAGAAGGTAGAGTTTATGTGATTAAGTTGATCACAAGCCAATAAAGAGTCAATCGGAGGGCCGTGGCCTCGTGGTCTATCTGGACTCTGGAGCATTGAATTCTCGGTCTGCGGGTAATTTTGCAGTTTTGAGTCCAGCCTGGGATAATGGTGCGTGTGCCTTTGGGCGAGCCACTTTGTCACTCGTTGCATCTCCCCACCCAGGAGAAGACTGGGTACCTGTGAGGGCAGAGATGGTTATTGCGATTGGTTTTAACTGCTTTGCGCCGAATTTGGCAGCATCGACATGTATACTCCCATGGGAACTGAAATGGTGTTTGGAATGTTTCATACAGTTGCCCAATGAGCAGGTTGATAATGACGTAATAATGATGTAGCGCCTTGAGCATCAATATTCATGATATTGGTGGATACGTGCGTTTTATAAAAATACACATTATAAAGAGTTAAAGCCCAGTCACAAGCTTCTCAAATGAACTATGGAAAAAAAAAGACATTCCGTATTAGTGTGCATTCTCTATTACGTTGTACATGTGTCCTTACTGCTGGTTGGATTGTGACTTGACTGTCATCACAAGTCCTCAAGAATCGCACAAGTCCATGACAAGTTCTCCAAACTCACGTCAAAAGATATTCAAATTAATTGTGACAAAGGCATTTACTTTGTTATTGTTTATCCCGTTACGATCAGACTTGTGCAAGGACTTGAGACGGACGCTAATACAACACTTGGTTTGGATCTCCAACTGGTCACTAGTTATCTTAACTTCCGACCTCATACTCCCAACGAGAAAGAAATCTCACCTGAATCTGTTAAGGTGCCGGTAGTCTTGCATGATAACGGAGCCTCTCCAAATACCATGAGGGCTTCCTGCACAGGATAGATGCCCAAGTCCAACAGACCTCCCCCTCCAACATCTGCCATCAGACATTACCACAATATTCAAGTTTCATAATTAAGTACTCTCAAAAAAGGTCTAACCCCTGCTCTACCTCACCCTCCAGAACACTTTTAGCCACACAACAATTAAGACCAATGTGTAAATGTACACAAACCATTGACTGCTCGCATTTCATGCACTTATATGAGGACATTAATTAGTGCCAGCAATGGAAGACTGAAAACATTCTTGGGCTGGTCATTGGTAAATTGCAACCAAGATTGAAACAAAGTCAAGACCGGAACACTGCAAATTAGGTCTAATAGATGGTCTTGAGACAAGACTGGCCCAAAAAAATGAAGAAATTCAAACTTCAACAACTTAACTCTGCCGTACCTTTATTTGCTATTCTTTCCCGAGAACTTATTGGCAAGCCAAACGATGCATTGAAAACCTTTACATTGCCAATAAGACCAGCAGCTAGGATCTCACGCAGTTTGACAGTTGCTGGGAAGAAACGGCTCCACCAACCCTAGAGAGTTAACCAACTTGGATAATCAGAATCAGTGCCTTCAATACAAACTACTTGTATTGAAGGCAGATTTGGCGTGATTAGCCTGATTAGGCAAAAGAAAATGTACTTCTGCTTCTGGTTACATGCCTATCACCAATAGGGTTGGTAGGCTGGGAATTGTTTTAATTCTGCAATTTTTTGGTGTGCTGATTGAATGTAGTATTCAAGCACAGGTTTCCTGCTGAATATAGCGATTGTAGGTAAGAAAATGTACAAATATGGACAGCTGCGTAAAAAGTTTGTTTTTTTAACATTTGTTTTTAACTTGTCGATACAAATTTTAGGGACAGGCCGTAAAAATAGGGTTGGTCGGGTAACTGGAAACAGAAGTATTTTTTTGTTGGTCTTATTCAAAATGTGTGATTGTTCAATAATGTTGTGCGACTGACATGTCCCAAAATAATACTAATATTGTATGGGGTGACGGGTTGTTCCACTGGAAAAAGATATACAATGTACTTTTAAGCCAACATATTTTACAAAACTGTGCATTGTCACTTAATCCAAAGAATGGTCCTTGTTCCTTCACATTCAAATCAGTAGTTTATCAAAATGACTTGGCATGGAAGAAAGGACTTTTTCATAGGCTGCAATACAATGTAACAAGGTAGGCCATTCACATGTCCTTGAAGAATACAAACTTTCACAATTACACATTTTCTGATTTGCAATGTGGCTCAGTCTATACATTTGGGGTCCACTTTTTTCCTGTCCCTGTTACATCTGACATCTATGATTTTCTACTTCTGGATGCACTCCTTAAGTTAACCCTAACTCCCTACTGTCTTTTTACTGAGTACTGGACCAAGTCCGCCAAAATCCATCAATCACACATTCACACTGCTTCCAATGCATGCTTTGCTTTTGGCCTCCAGGCCCTACATCATACTCCATCAATATTTTGTCACACCAGGCCTGCAGGACCAAAGTCCCCCAAAATCCACCAAAATGGAGGATGGATTTTGATGGAGTTGGGGATAGTCCAAGAGCCAGGGGTCATTTATTTTTTGGAAATGACCAAGTGTTTAGTGGGTATTTTTGGAAAGGTTACACCTTGGGGAATTTGAATTGGCTAGTCTTATGGTTACCTGGCGGTGAACCTGGGTACCAGAAGCAGATAAGTGACGTCACATAAGCCGTGATTAGGACATGCATGCCGCAACAGCTGTCGGGTCGGAAATGGACTGTGTACGCAGAACATACGTATTACTGACCCGGTGGCTGTTGTATGTCGTACTCAACGATGCACAACACTGAGAAGAATACGGGCCATGTTTACGTTTTATTAAGGGAATAAATGTGTGCTACGGAGGTTTTTATCACTCTGTTTAATACCACTTAGAGTCTGGGTGCTGATAATTACCCGAGCCGGAGGCGAGGGTAATTATAAGCACCCAGACTCTAAGTGGTTTTAAACAGAGTGATAAATACCGACGGAGCACATATTTATTCCCATTCATAAATACCTTTTCGGTAAAAAAAAATCATATAATTCGTTCAAAACATCCCGATTTTGTTCAACAAATTCACTTTATGCTTTTTGAAACATCCCTCCTGCAAAATAATGGAGTGTTCAACTGGCGAGTAAGATGTAAACAACCCTTTTATGGAGATTGACACGCGCGTATCATGTTCTACGCGATGTCGCGCAGAACGCACCTGGTGCGTTGGGTTTTGAATTTAGAACTATAAAATTCTAACTTCCTGGTAGTGTTGCGCATGCCTACGTGAGGATTGTGAACGCTCAACCAATGAAACGATAAGAGGCACTGGATTTTTAGGAGTCCACATTTTATTGTGACACTGGAAAAGTGTTTAAGACCAGCTAGCCATGTCTTTATCATCCGTTTAAGACTGGCCACGTGATGGGCTCTCGACCAATAGGAATGCGTAAACTGTCTTAGGTATTTATGAATACCTTTTTAAATGATTTCATATCAATAGACGAGCATTTAGAGGGGATGTGTGAGTACTATGAACAGCATATTCGAACATTTGATCTCGCTAATGTAAGTGTTTGTTGCCTTTTTTTAGACCAGGGATAAACCATTACAGAGAAATTCCTCAACTTTTACACCGCGTTCCCACTTGAATTGGGAAAAGGTGGATCAAGATCCGGCATTTTGGTGTGATCGTTATCTTACCGCAACGAAACCGCAAGTCGCGTTCCCACTTATGCTTGATCCACCTTTTCGTATGGAAATGTTGGGTCCGAAAGGTCACTGAGTTCGGAATTACGCGCGCTCTGTGGGAGTGCCATTGTTGCATGGTTGCATGCTAGGCCAGGATAGGTCAGTTTTCAAACAGCACTATCAGAATTCAGACAAAAATTACGCGAATTCACCAACATAAATCACGGATCCGCTCATTGTGTGACATCACGGCAGAAACCAATGCATCGATAAGGGATTCCCTGGTTCTGAAGCTTCTCATTGGTTAGAAACGGTCACATGATGTACTACGACATCATTTTCCAATTTTCTATAATCGATACTTCAGATTTGTCACCTCCGTACGTACCGCGTTATCGGCACTATTCTCATCGCATACTCGTAAGCTTTTCCATGATTCTGTGCCAAAGTGAAGTCTTTTGGTGAGTGCGGACTTAGAGTCATTTATGGATGGAAAAATATGTAAAATTTCAGGAATGAAAAAGGTTTAGTAATGGACGAACACGCAACAAAAATAAGGCCTATAGTGTAGTTTTAGGATACCACGTGCGCTTTTGCATGCGCGGTGCTAGCCCGTAGTTCAGCGGTTGTTTATTGTGCATGTTGTATACGCTGGAAATGTTCACATGAGCTACACGCCTGAAAACGTGTTTCTTCGTTCATGAGACCGCAACATTTTCGCGCCACTCGTGCACCGGGCGGATGTTAACAGGTCAAATTGCCGGATCAGATCCACCTTTTGCGTTCCCATCTGATCGTGATCCGGCAATTGCCGGATCTGATCCACCAATTGGGGGATCTGTATCCTGGTCCAGAGGTGGATCAGAAAAGGTGGATCTGATCCTGATCCACCTTATAACGGTTAGCGTTCCCACTACACACAATTGCCGGATCTGATCCACCAATTGGGGGATCTGATCCGGCAATTTGGCAAAAGGTGGATCAGATCCCCCAATTGGTGGATCAAGTGGGAACGTGGTCTAAGACACACTTAACTTGGTAATTAAACTTTCAACCTACAATAAACAAACACAAGATGTCGAAAGTTTATTCGGAGACCAAATTGGGTTGGCTTTCACTTCTGAATCTTGTACACGCGGATTCACTGAACTTGCTCGAAAGATCGAATTCTGTAGAACTTGTTGGCCGTCTCTGGTTATCAATGACCCTGGCTCTTGACCCCTGGCTCTTGGACGACAAGGTATTGTATTCTTCTTCCTAGAGTGATTATGTGAAGCAAACGATCGGACCCACCCAACAAGTAAAACTTAGCTTGAAGTTATTCTCATTATGGTACTCAAATGTCAAATTGCAAAGTTCAGAGATAACAGGGACAGGAAAACTATCACACTGTGGATCCTTAATTAATAGAATGATGACCCATGTGTACAATAAGGTACGTGAACCAGTCTTTATCCTGAATTACGGTACCTCCATGAAGAAGACGTTCTTCTCCTTGGCCAGGTCAATCATTTCTTGGACCTCTCTCCTGTTCAGACCAAGGGGCTTCTCGCAGAGAACGTTCTTGCCCTTGCCCAGGAACAGCTTGCATAGGGGTAGATGGACATGGTTCAATGCACCAATGTAGACAATATCTACAATAAGGAAATGGAGGACCACTCAACAGTTAGCTGTGGGCAAAGTCCTAGCAATAAGTGGGGAGTATATGGCATATATAAGAATCCGGGTGCGTGATCACTGTTACTTCAATTACATTGTGCGAGCTGTTGGGAAAAGCTACTCTCCATGACGAATTATCTTGATTATCTGAACAATAGCTAGCACAATGCTTTTGCCATTGAATGGGGCCTCCGTGATGATGCGATAACACACCTGGATTGGTCGATAGACTTGAGTGACTCCAGGTCAGAATCAATTCCCAACTTAGAATAGGAATTTATTCATGAGCAATCTGCTCCTGTTTGGTGTAAAAAGAATTTCCAAGCCCTTAAGAAAACATTCAAACAACTTTGGAACAGATACCGGTATAATGTGATCATAAGCATCATGTTTATGTTCAGAAAAACAACCGTTAATTAATGACCTTGCATTTAAGTACTACAGTTGATTCAGTATCAGAGGGTCAGGGGTTCAAATCCAGTTGCTAGCCACAGGTTGTGTCCCTGGGCAAGCCACTCCACCCCTACTTGCCTCTCCCGAACCAAGGCGGGTAAAACAAATGGGTACAGTCAATAGTTTGGGAGCAACCTACAGGTATAAAGGAGGCATTTCCTTGCACTAGCATCTTCTTTAGAAAATTCTTACAGGAGAATGATGTCTATTTTTTTTTCTCAAGGAAATAAAGTTAAACACAGAAAGCTTTTCTCACTGACATTATCATCTTGGGAGGAGGGGGGGGGCAGTTTCTTGCACTTACAGGGGTTTTTTTGGCATTTCTTTGCAAGTACAACTTTCAGTGTCAGAGTTCCGTATATTTTTTTCTTGAAAACAAAGTTACAAAAAGAAAGCTTTTCTCACGGATATTATCCTCTGGAGGAGGGGGAAATTTATTTGTAAATATTGAATTTTTTGGCATTTCGTTGAATTTATAAATTTCAGTGCATGGGAGTGCAGTATACTTTTTTTTAACAAAGCAACAGACGAACAGATGAACTCACCAACATTACCATCTGCAGCAAGGGCCTCATACCCCCCGTAGGCCACTGGAATCTTGTGCTTGTCGGCAAACTGCTTGGCTTTCTCTTCGGACCTGGCAGCCACGGCAGCCACCGTGTGGTCCTCAGCGGGGAGAGTGCTGAGTGCCACCACAAAGTCATTGCTGATATTCCCAGCGGTGCAGATGCCCCAGCGCAACCTCATTTTGAATTATGCCGAGAGCTGATCAACTATTTAGGAACAAAGTCGAAAAATGTCTTATAATTAATGCAATTGCTACCAAATTGATGCATTTTTGAAAGTGGGAAGACGTCATCTGCAAACAAGATGACACTCACACTTTCAAATGGAGCGTGCAACTTGGTATAAACAAAGGTTAGATTTCACAGGAAAAATAAGACTTCATAGTATGGCAGATGAGGGGATTGTGTCTTTGATGATAGAACTTTAGAAGTATGGAATTTGACACACAGTCACTAGTGCATGTCATGAGAAAGATATTTGGCTATATAGGGCCATCGCAGATTTGTCCTTTGAAAAAATATTGGTAGAATAACACGCAATGGCAGCCATTTTGGAAATTTTTTAAATTGCTTGTAATGCTACCTATACTTTTTCAAAGAACAAATCTGCGATGCCCTATAAGTTTAACCAAATATTTTTCTCGTGACACACTCTGACTGTGTGCCAAATGCCATGCTTGTATCATCAAAGGCACAATTCTCCCAAATATTTCCCCTATCTGCCCTACTATCAGGGCACATTGTATAGGCAACATTGTATGGCCACAGCCATTTTCTGAGGTGGCACCAGGCTCTTGAGAGTTGGGCTCAGGTACTACACACATTCTGGGCCCCTTCAACCAATAGGGTTACAAAAATGCGCGCACACCTCGTCTTTAATAATGCATGCAGCATGCGCACGGGCATGGTGCCACCTCCAAAACATCTCCTAGTTTTGTTCGCCGGATTAATCTAGGACAGGACTTGTGCCACATGACCCACATCCCTTAGCATTTGCTTCTATTTTGCTCTGGTCGAAGCAATAATAAACACATTCTGTGAAACAGCAGCAGGTAGACTGATAGACACACTGTGTGAAAGAAACAAAAGTCTCTCAATTTACAAGATATTTAAAATATTGCAATTTAATTTAGACAATGATAACATGAAAAATGTCGACCTCGTCTTCTGGCCAATCGATCAGGCATATCAGTACTGGATAAAAACAAACATGGGAGTCTGTGACTAGACTGTAGTCAGTGTTATATGTACCAAGACGTTCACATAAAAAGAAAAACTGAAGTGGCAAGACTTGCACACTCCATAATATCCTGTTACACTGTTAATTTGCTGGTAATGCCTCGGGCCGATTTTGCTAGGCCAATTGGGAATGGTTAGTAGAGCGACAGGCCAATTAAAGCAAGTAAAAGTGCCCTCAATTGACCAAGATGAAACATAATCATGTCTCATTATGTTCCACGTACTTCACTAAATACGTTCTTACTCAATTTACTTACGGTGTTACATTTTAGTGTGGTACTATGTACTGCATAGACGAGTGTGTGGTTCTCAGACTTGGTGTATTCTTACATCCCCAACTGCCAGCTAGGCAATGCCCTTTACATCTTGAGGATATGCGCATAAAAAAAATGAGGAGCATGCAGTTTAAAAGTATCAGGCTGTATTCAGTCCATGGCTGCAGGCTCTCATTCCTCTATGGCGGGCGTTACACTACATGCTGGTCAGTTTGAGCGAGCGACTTTGGTTAACGACTTGACTATCCAAATTTCCCAAAGAATGTTCGTGTCGGTCGAGATTGAAAGTGGGTGCAGAATTCTCAAGCCTTATGGCTGAGGTCACCTCAAGCTCCACCCTGAGGGATATTTTTTAAGGGGATTGAGAGTTTTAAGGGGATTGAAGTGTCATCTGCAACATCAGCTGACATTTGAAGAAGAAAAAAAGTAGGAAAAGAAAAAAAAAGAAACGCACTTTTGGGGCAAGCTCCATACCAGAAACAAGACTCTTCTTCTTCTTTTTTTTTTTTTGGGGGGGGGGGGCTAAACTAGACATCTAGAGAATTCAGTTTTCTTAGTTATTAATTGGGTATCTACCACTAGATACCCATCAAGTAGAATAACAGTCCTTACCTTGTATTTCCTTAACCCTAATTACTCCCTAGGGGGTGTGCAAAATCATATTGAATGCGCCTTTCAAACTAAATACGTTCTTACTCAATTTACTTACGGTGTTACATTTTAGTGTGGTACTATGTACTGCATAGACGACTGTGTCAGGTTCTCAGACTTGGTGTATTCTTACATACCCAACTGCCAGCTAGGCAATGCCCTTTACATCTTGAGGATATGCGCATAAAATTGAGGAGCATGCAGTTTAAAAGTATCAGGCTGTATTCAGTCCATGGCTGCAGGCTCTCATTCCTCTATGGCGGGCGTTACACTACATGCTGGTCAGTTTGAGCGAGCGACTTTGGTTAACGACTTGACTATCCAAATTTCCCAAAGAATGTTCGTGTCGGTCGAGATTGAAAGTGGGTGCAGAATTCTCAAGCCTTATGGCTGAGGTCACCTCAAGCTCCACCCTGAGGGATATTTTTTTAAGGGGATTGAGAGTTTTAAGGGGATTGAAGTGTCATCTGCAACATCAGCTGACATTTGAAGAAGAAAAAAAGTAGGAAAAGAAAAAAAAAGAAACGCACTTTTGGGGCCCCAAAAAAATGAAATTCATTCCTGAGCTTGTTTTTTACTTTTAAGTTATTGCTAGCACATGTAAGGATCAGGATATAAACTTTTTTCGCCAATCCTTCATCATTTTCTGTGAAAAAAATTCAGATTACTAGAGGGTCCTTTGGCTGGAAAAAATCAGTCTTTCAATATTCAAATTTCAAATGGTTGGTTATTTTCACACAGAACTAGCCGTATTAAAACTATATTTTACTTTGATACTTTGACTTCAGATCTTTTCAAAACATTAACACATTTTGGACCATGGCTCCTTGTATACATGTAGCAGTGTGGATGCAACTTTGGTGCATTGATTTGGGTACATGTAATTGTGAGTAACCAAAAGATCAAGTCTTTGACATTGCTGCTGACAGAAATAGATTCTGTCTTTGCCATTTCATGTTTTGCTTCTTCCCTTAGTAGTAACAACTATTGAATTGATAAAAGAAATGAAAATGATACCAAGCATGATGTCATCAGGAGGTGTCAACAGTTGAAATGCGAGTAACTGGTAATGCGAGTAACCACTGTAATGCGAGTAACCACTGTAATGCGAGTAACCACTGTAATGCGAGTAACCATATAACTTTCCATGATGATAATGAATAAAATTTAAGACTTTTGATCACTGATTTACTGTTTTATGATAAGAAATAATGTGAGCCCCTTGAAAATGTAAACTGATGCAGACTAGGATTTGTGGTACACGTCTGAACAGTGTTAGAATTCATGGGGCCTACATCAAAAGTTGCTCAAAATCACATTGTGTACAATCAATCTAATGTTGATGTACAAACAGTTGGAGCAAATTTGAGAGTTGATGGTTTGAGGAATGTTATCAGTAAATTATATGCATAAATGACATTTTTAGAGTTATTATATATTGTCATGTACATGTATCGTTTCGCATGGGGGCCACAATTGATAGGCGCATAACTGGGGCGCAAGATAAACTCCTTTTTTGACATTTGGGATGTGGTCTGTCGTACAAGCGCCCCACAATGCATAAATCCTCATTTCGGACAGTGTCATTTTCCAGACCATTCCAATCAAAAGTTGCCAAAAATCACACAAAATACTTGACAAAAATACCTTTGAAAGCACCTACTGGCTTCTCCACATGTCAAAGACGAAGTAATGGGGCTTCAGTGATACGATTATTTTTGGGGATGAAAATCCGTAAAATTCAACTAGATTAGCACAGACATCAGACAGCACACTTCAGACTCTCTAGTACTAGTAGCAGTAGTAGCAACGCATTCTCTATGGGCTAGACGGTTCATACAAACATGTACGTGAAGGGCAGGGGACACGACCGTGCCATATTGTTCAACTCCACTGTTGAACAACACGATGCAGTCATGCCCAGCGTTCATTTAAGATAGTGGGTATTTTGCCGGAGGTAACGCCGGCAAACTAACGTTTACTAAAGGTTTGCTGGCGGTAATCCATATCAACAGAGGGCGCTGTACTCTTTAAGATAGGGCTGAATTATAATATAGGGCTGAATTATAATATGTATTAAATTCCCATCAAAGTTGTGTAGCACAATCGGTGCATTGGTTAAGCAGTGACTCTGGTGAGTGGGATGTCCCGAGTTCGAATACTGATCCCCGCCACAATTTTAAGGTTTTTTTTTTTCATCCCCAAATAAATAAGAATATTCTTCTTTTATTATTTTAATATGTTTCAAACATTTTGTCGCAGAGTATTACTTTTTCTTTTTCAGATTTGTGGCTCTGGAGGATTTTTTTTAAAGGGAAATAAAGTCCCAAATTATAAAATGGTCTGATTCCCATCTTGTACATACAGAAATACAACGATAATATTGGCATGGAGCCAGACTAAAATTTGTCACCGGAAAATGTTTTAAGTACAAAAAAACAGTAACAGCGCATGTTCAGTGGATATACGGCAAACTAATGTTTACTGAAGGTTTGCCGTCTCCGGCAAAATATCCACTGCCTTCATGGTCCAGGGCGCAAATTTTCCGTTATGTATGTTACCGAATTTGATTTCTTTCAAATTACTTCTCGGAAAAGCTTTTGATTTGCGCATAACTGCATTGAGAAGAAAGGCGATGTGACGATAGATCATCGACGGTGATTTGATGACGCGTCGGTCTGTGTTGTGTGAAAAAAGATACGAGCCAAGAAAGTTGATTATGCGAATACTGGGCAATTTGGGGCACCGGACGATACTCAAGCTAAGTTGTGGGGCACTTGTACGACAGGCCGCATCCCAAATGTCAAAAAAGTAGCTCTGGTGCCTCAGTTAGTGGGTCTACACAATCCCCAGTCCTTCTGATTTGAGGCGTGCGATCACACCCCCACACCATCGCACACCTAGTACAAGCCTCCCGAGAAGTGTGAATAATTGCACGCCTGAATTCCCTGGACCACAGATCACACACCTAGAAAAAAAAAACACACCTAGAAAAATCCAGGTGTGCCTTTTTCCACACGCCTGTGATTTTCAAATCAGAAAAGTGTCAGAAGTTCTGATGATAGAACTACCATGGAGGAAGGAATTGACTAGACCCGTGAACGTGGCGTTGTATACAACGCCACGTTCTTGTGTCATTTTGAACCTAGCGAAAATCCATCCGCCATACATAATTCCGTATGGGTGTTGAGTACTCACCTAGAAATCTAAATTTGCCCGTCCGATTGTTTAGGCTGTGTAATTTCGACGAAATTTGCCCATCAGTAAAGACCCATACGAACGTGTACAGATATTTCACTTTTACACGACAAGTGACCCTAACAAATGACCCCGGACGAGTCGCTTGGACAGATTGACGGCTGTTTCATGTCGCAACCCCGAAAAAAACAACCCCGCACCCGATTGGCTGTTCGGCTCATCACGTGTACGTGTGCGCTCACGCACGTGGGCGCACGTGCGCCAGCGTGCGGTGCGGTGAGAGAGGAAAGGACTTGAAACTTGTCTAAAACGATGTCTCTTTTAGCTGCGACGGTAAACAGCCGCAGAATTATACGAAGGACGGTACAATAAAACGCAATGCGCATGCGTCACTTGGGAGAAAATGGCAGCTAGCAGAACATCATAAACCGGAAAATCGGGGCCAGAATTTTCCTCAAATTTCGTCAAATGCAAGTTTTGACGTGCAAACGGATTTCAAGACAGCTTCATATGTGAGTACTTATTACATGGGCAAAATAACATCCAGTGTGTGTAACGGAGGGAGTCAGAAGGACAATTTCGCCAGGTTCAAAATGACACAAGAACGTGGCGTAGTTTACAAGCCACGTTCACGGGTCTAGACGTGTACGTGTGCGCTCACGCACGTGGGCGCACGTGCGCCAGCGTGCGGTGCGGTGAGAGAGGAAAGGACTTGAAACTTGTCTAAAACGATGTCTCTTTTAGCTGCGACGGTAAACAGCCGCAGAATTATACGAAGGACGGTACAATAAAACGCAATGCGCATGCGTCACTTGGGAGAAAAAGGCAGCTAGCAGGACTTCATAAACCGGAAAATCGGGGCCAGAATTTTCCTCAAATTTCGTCAAATGCAAGTTTTGACGTGCAAACGGATTTCAAGACAGCTTCATATGTGCGTACTTATTACATACTCCTAGAACTATGAGGCTCCGCGTGAGCGGAGCCTCATAGATCAAGAAGCCCGCAAAATTGCCTGCAGCACAAAACACTAATAAAGTACAAAAACGTCCATCAAAATGCAGCCATTTCACACAGAACCGCTGCACAGTTTGCCCCTATACTCCGTACTTTTTCTCTTGACATACTCACGTATCTTGTGCGGAACTAACATAGGTGGATTCTGTCGGTTTTTAGGCCAAAATGATGAAAAATATGCCCTTTCCGCACTGAGCCAACCTGACACTTGAAACGTGCACGCATATGATCGAGCGATGATTTTCGGTTCGCTCGGAGCGCGCCGCGGGGGGTACGGTACATGCACTTGTACGCATGCACATACTATCATTTCGCCTGTACCGTACCCCCCGCGGCGCGCTCCCAGCGAACCGAAATTCATCGCTCGATCATATGCGTGCACGTTTCAAGTGTCAGGTTGGCTCAGTGCGGAAAGGGCATATTTTTCATCATTATGGCCTAAAAACCGACAGAATCCACCTATGTTAGTTCCGCACAAGATACGTGAGTATGTCAAGAGAAAAAGTACGGAGTATAGGGGCAAACTGTGCAGCGGTTCTGTGTGAAATGGCTGCATTTTGATGGACGTTTTTGTACTTTATTAGTGTTTTGTGCTGCAGGCAATTTTGCGGGCTTCTTGATCTATGAGGCTCCGCTCACGCGGAGCCTCATAGTTCTAGGAGTACTTATTACATGGGCAAAATAACATCCAGTGTGTGTAACGGAGGGAGTCAGAGGGACAATTTCGCCAGGTTCAAAATGACACAAGAACGTGGCGTAGTTGGGGCCGTATCATAAGTCCGACGCCTCATAGGTCCGACGCCTCATAAGTCCGAAATTTCGGACTTATGAGGCGTCGGACTTATGAGGCATACAATCTATTAATTCCGCTTCATAGATCCGACGCCTCATAAGTCCGACGCCTCATAAGTCCGACAAATTAAACGCCTCGTTTTTACGTTGTCGGACTAATGAGGCGTCAGACTTATGAGGCGTTAGCCCCATAAATGTGGCCAGTTTACTGGACTGCCTCCGTAAACATAGGCCACACACCGACCGTATGGAAAACGTACTCGGCGAAATGTTGAACATGTTGAAAAAATGTTGAAAGTGATTTCCACCATTTGTCCACATTGCGACTTCAGACCCAGTTTATTTAAGCTTTAAAAGTACACTTACCCTCTTAATAACAAAATGAGAACCTTCGGCCAGTGTCAGTTGTCCAGCTGCTGCCTAATTTACGTCCTTTTCTGGAGCCTTTTTGGCAACTTGGATTCATTCTACCTCCTTCATTGTCCGTGGTCCAACTGAACAATGGCGTCGCGCAATATCAAAGGGGCGGCGCAGGCCCGGTGGCTGTTACCTGCCTTCTGTCAATCCTTCATGTAAAGCGCGCCCTCATGCGTATACACCCTCGGCCAGCTGGCCGTACGACGTACGTACGTATGGACTACCGTACTGACGTGTCCATACGTACGTGCGCCGACGGCCAGCTGGCCGAGGTGTATACGCTGAGGGCGCTTACATGAAGGATTGACAGAAGGCAGGTAACAGCCACCGGCCTGCGCCGCCCCTTTGTTATTGCGCGACGGCATTGTTCAGATTGACCACGAACAATGAAGGAGGTAGAATGAATCCAAGTTGCCAAAAAGGCTCCAGAAAAGGACGTAAATTAGGCAGCAGCTGGACAACTGACACTGGCCGAAGGTTCTCATTTTGTTATTAAGAGGGTAAGTGTACTTTTAAAGCTTAAATAAACTGGGTCTGAAGTCGCAATGTGGACAAATGGTGGAAATCACTTTCAACATTTTTTCAACATGTTCAACATTTCGCCGAGTACGTTTTCCATACGGTCGGTGTGTGGCCTATGTTTACGGAGGCAGTCCAGTAAACTGGCCACATTTATGGGGCTAATGAGGCGTCGGACCTATGAGGCGTCGGACTTATGAGGCGTCGGACCTTTGAGGCGTCGGACTAATGGGCCTTTATTTTGTTAGGGGATACGATTTTGTCGGACTTATGAGGCGTCGGACCTATGAGGCGTCGAACTTATGAGCGGACCCCGCGTAGTTTACGTTCACGGGTCTAGGAATTGACATGACTGAATGATCCCCATCTTTTTGGACAAACTCACTGAAAAATAAACTGGGCACCGAGGCTACAGAAAATGAGAAGCATAACAAAGAGAAAAACACTTACAAGTTACATTACAAAAAAGAGAGAATATGTATTTTAATAACACTAACTTACAGATCTTCGCCGCATCACTTACTTGCACGTGCAGGACTAGACTGCATGCTGCAGGCCCCTCCCCCTCAGGCTCAGCAAAATAAGGAAGGCACTGTTCGAGAACAACCAAAATGACATCGTCATACATCATGAATATTGGATTTGATCTTGAATATTCATTTATAAGATGGATCCGCCCATACAGTTTCGCCGCGAATTTTAACGACTAGGCTACGTGTTGTATCTGTAATCCGGAAGATCATCATGCTGAAAATAATCCTGAGTCCGCTGTCAAATTGTCGGTATCCTGGGAGTGGTTTTACTAGACTAAGGACGATCTGTTACTGACTGTGAATCAAGTATTATTTGCTTGCAGTGTATTTCCGTTCACTCATGTTTGCAAGATAATTAAATCGAACCATTTTGTAGGCAGCCATTTTTAAAAATTTAGCACGTTTAATAGGTTTGCACATGACATACATGTAGTCTAGGGCCAAGGAATTTTTCAACCTACGGTTGCTGTAATTTTAAAGATGACAAAACTATGACCAATTTTTTTCTGTTTGTAAGGTTAAGTACATGTAAAACGTTTCTCAAGTTTTATAGTATTTATTTAGGCCCTATTATTTATTATTATTTTATTGGGGGGGGGGGAGTGTTTTTAAAATTAACTTTCAAACAGGAAGAATTATTGTGTTCCTGTGAAGATAAAAGTATATGCATACTTTAAACGTACCAGCCCACTCACTTCAATTCAATTCTGTGACATTTATTTTGTGCATCCGATTAAACGAACAAGCTGCAAAATTGTTTGGAAAAATAAATGCACCAGGGTTAGCTGTAAAAAAAAAATAAATAAAAAAAATAAACAGGAACAATTTTTGTACCAGGTATTATAAAAAAAAAAAAATTAAACTTAAAGAATTTTTGTATAAACGACAATGACGATCGATATCTTTAACGTACCAGTTCAACGGTGACATGACACGTACATGTAGTCCATAATAAGTAGGCCTATACCCCTCTTTTCCCACCGAAAGGCTGCATTTGCAACCAAAATGACTTGTTTTTCCACCAAAATGACATTCCCCACATGTTTTTAGTGTTTCCCAGAACCAAAATTGTGTTTACCCAACCAAAATCACGAATAATCCACCAAAACAACATGTCCGCCAACTAAAATGATGTGTTAATTGTCAACCAAAATGACGTGTTTTATTCCACCAAAAAAAATGTGTAGCCCAAAGATGACGTGTCGCCCACCAAAATGACGTGTTCCACCCAAATGAAATATGTAGCCGCCACCAAAATGACATGTCGCCCACCCAAATGAAGTGTCGTCAACCAAAATGACGTGTTGTCAACCAAAATGACGTCTTCCACCAAAATGTGTCGCCCACCAAAATGTTGTCGCCCACCAAAATGACGTATCTTCCACCAAAATGACATGTAGCCCACCAAAATGATGTGTCGCCCACCAAAATGAAGTGTCGCCCACCAAAATGACGTGTCTTCCACCAAAATGACATGTAGCCCACCAAAATGACGTGTAGCCCACCAAAATGACGTGTCGCCCACCAAAATGAAGTGTTGCCAACCAAAATGACGTGTCGCCAACCGAAATGACGTGTCTTCCACCAAAATGACATGTAGCCCACCAAAATGACGTGTCGCCCACCAAAATGACGTGTCGCCAATCAAAATGACATGATGTAATTCCACCAAAATGACGTACGTACCTGTCGTCAACCAAGATGACGTGTTCCACAAAATGACATGTAGCCCCTAAAAATGTGGTGTCGCCAACCAAAATGACATATATCACCAACCAAAATGACGTTTCACCCACCAAGACGACGTGTTCCACAAAATTGATGTCGCCAACCAAAATGACGTACGTGTCGTATGTCCACCAAAATGACGTGTCGTCCACCAAAATGACGTGTCACCCACCGACCAAATGACATGTCTATATATAGAATTTGTCATAGACTCATTTCTTCATGCTTGGTGTAAATAAATCCACCAACTAAAATAGTCTCGTCAACATGGAGGAATGGTCTCACTCTCAAACGCAAAACCCAGTGCCAATATTATAGGTTGGATTTTATTAACTTCTTTATTAGATAATTTTGTAATATTAGGCAATATACAATACAGGCAGACAGGCCAATTCCCTTTAACATTTAATGGGCCTAAATTCATTACTTCTACTTCTTTCGGACTCGTTCAGTCAGGGAGAAAAGGCCCGTAGTTCAGTATGTGGAGGATCATCGATAAGTAAGCCAGGCAAACCATCCCATACATGTCTGTACAGCACATTTTACGTTATAAATATTCACAATGACGACACGTAAATTATCATATTTGAATATGCACAAGGTATGACGATGTCATTTTGGTGGTTCTCCATAAGTGCTTACCGCAAAATAATGATAACATTTAGAATGGTACCATTTCCAAAAGGCAGCTGAACAGAGTCTTTTTCGCACGTCAAAGTCGGATACCATACATTCGATGGATGTAATCAGAGAGCGCCCTCCATCGCGAATTATGGGGTGCGTTCGTTTATTTCACCCGGGTCCACACGGGGTGAAGGCAGACAGTTCAGCCCTGGGTCAGCCACGACAACCGGGGCCGGGCGCGGTTCTAGAGCCTATATATATTTTTTTTTGGGGGGGGGGGGCTAGCAGGGGTGGATCCAGAATTTTCTGCTGGGAGGCGAGCTAAAATGTAGACCGGTTTTTTTCTAAGAGCCTAGGCCTCCGAAAATCAATGTGGTGGTGGTGGTGGTGGGGGAGGGGGGCTTGTACCACATTTACAATGGGGAGCGCTGATAAAGTCACACAATCTTGCACACTATTACTACCTAGTATATGCAGTGTACAAATACCCCCTTCTCACGCCTTTTTTTTGGGGGGGGGGGGTTGAGACAATGCGCATGTGACGTTAACTTCTAAAATTGGCTAGTACTGTCGACACGGCCCAATGCGACACGGTTGAGCTAAACGAACGCACCCGTAGCGCGCGGTGGAGGCCCGTCGCCAGCCCGCGTAATTTTTTTTCCTAGGAGGGTTAGGGGCAATGTCATGAATAATTCAGTTTTTCCTTTGAATCATTGCAAGACTTAGGTTCTCGTTCTATTTTCTCCTTAATTTAAAATTATCTCAGTGATAAATTTGGAGAAGAAAAATAGCTGATGAAAATGAGCAGCGACGACGTGGATTCGAACCAGGGATCTTTGTATCCATAGCTCATCTCGCTATCCACTAGGCTACTATGTGGTAGCTCGACGACAACCGTTCTTTAAAATGCTTTAATGTATTGTAACTAGTTGAGTAACTAACAACAATGCTGTTGATGTCATTGTCCGTTTCATGGATAAACATGAATTAATCATGACATTGCCCCTAGGCCTAACCCTCCTAGGAATAAAACTTACGCCGCCAGCCCTGAGGTTGGGGGGGGGGGGCATATTATCAACTAGGGGGGCCAACTACCAACACCATAATAAATACCAAATACATATTTATGGATTTTGCCGTTGGGGGGGGGGGGGCAAGTGATCGCCAAGGGGGGCCCGGCCCCACCAGGCCCCCCCCCCCCCGATTAAGTGTAAAGTGAAATCAACTTTTGAACTCTCAAAAGTTGAACAAAGAAAATTGACTGGATCGTCTGGCACATGCCAATTTGTCAATATATTTGTTCAAGGGCGCTGCTCTGTCTGAAGCCATAAATTAAACCCGTATGCCATATGCAGCCAGGGATACGGCCAAAGTCGCAATAGAGTGAACTCCAATACGGACTTACCGGTTGTATTGAGCATGCCTCAGTTCGGGTAGCAACTATCTTATTTGTTATATCCCACTGCACATAATTATAATCAAAAGTTTTCTGAACTCCTCAGTAATTAACTGCAAATCTCGATTCGTTGCTTCAATCATTTAGCCTTAATTATGCTCATCCACCCCAGGATATATTTGGACTGCGAAACCCCTTCCAGTCCAAATTTCATACTGCACCTGTACGTATCTGGGTAACCGACAGTAAACAAAATCTAACCAATGAGGGCGAGAGGCATGCATGGAGTCTCAGGCGCGGATCCAGATTCCAGAAAGGGGTTTGGGGGTAGAACCCCCGCCCTTCAGTTCTGCATGACTCAATTTTTTTGTAATAGAAACACATTACAAACAATGTACCCCCCCCCGCTCTGTCGACACCCAACAAAAATACCGGTAACAATATCCACCTGTGCACAAAATTCGGACAGAGCCAGCTGGGTTTAAATACGGGGGTATTTGTACACCAGTGTTAATGATGGTATGATTTGAACAGCGCCCCATTGAAAGTATGGTACGAGCCCCCACTTCCCCCAAGTAATAAATAAATAAATACATTGATTTTACGGAGGCCAGGTATCCGGAGAGAAAAAAAAACCTGTCTACATTTTTGCATTGATTTGCTGATGACAAAAAACCTGCAAAAAATTCCTGGATCCGCCCCTAAAGTCTTCCAGTATATTCTCTCCAGCCAAAAAAAGTGTGCTTCAAATTCCCAAACTGGCCAAGATTAAGATGCTGCCCAATGCCCATGGTTCCCGTCCAATACTCACCCAATAACATTGAAGAATCATTGAATAATATCGCACACCAGCGGCGTTTCGCACTTCAACTCTGCAAGGGTCCGATATAGTACGTCTGCAATTCAAAAAGACTTTGTCCAATTTTTGAACAAAAATCCAAACTCTGAAAACAAGCAACTGTTGCATGTGAAATCCTGCTTTATTTGAAAATAACTCTATAGCTAGCTATAGTCTCACACTTAACCAGCTGATGATGACTTTAAAATCATACATTGTGCACGATCCACATTTAGTGTGCCGTATTTCTACACCATAATAAAACAAAATACTATTTGTTTTTCGTGTAAACATAATTTTAAAAATACGCCGAAGTGTGGATATCCTGGTATGACGTATATATACAGGTTATTAGTCTTTTATTTTACCATTTTATACTCTATTTACAATGAAAGACTAATTACAAAAGTATACATAATTATTTCGTATATAGTTTCTTAAATAACAGTGAAATATAAGGTAACTTTCAACACGGTGAATCTCAACAGAAGATAACGCGAAGATTTCACGGGCAAACTTGACTTGATTGCACCACGGGAAGGAAATAATACTGACAGCTGAAAGGAGTAAACTAACATCACATTTTTCTTTAATTTATAAGGAAATGCATGGACAGTTTTTTCCTGTACTGAATGAAAACTCATTCATGTACCCGATATAATGGTGGCCCTAAAAGTCTCTTTCATACAGAACAGCAAAAAGTCTGATGTCAACATTTATCCTCGAGAGAAACCGGCCCATAATAGCCTTAACTGACTCTGTTTTTGGTAGAAACAGATTATTGTTTCAAAACGAACCGGGTACTGTATGAGTGCGTGACATTATCACACCAACGACTCCGTTTTGTTTTCAGTGGGGTCTTATACTTTTCTTTTACTCACGTACTTTTTCGGTTGTGTAAAAATCAGACGGTTGTGTGCTATAATGAACCTAGCAACCCGTTGTGTATACTGTTGTTTACACAACTTGTGTAAAATATTACACAACTTGTGTAAAAAATTACACAACTTGTTCAATTTTTTTACACAACTGGTTGCTAGGTTCATATAGTACACAACTGAAATAACAGCCAATGTGCATTTTTCACTTGTCATTGTGGAAGATTTTACAACGGTCAGAGAGATGGGCTTCATTTATTAGACCTACAATTACTTATCTTTCCATTGATTCGTACACGGTTTCCAACAGAGAGGCGGACAGTTCATCAACCGAGTTACTCAGTGGTTTAAATGCGCCCTACGTGCGTGTGCACGCACTCTTCATGTACAACTCTCGTCCTCTAACAATAGTGGTCTCCTGACGACGGGCAGAGCATTCTTTCAGAAACGTTGATTTTTCCTCGTTTATTTTCAGAACCTCACAAACTCATGCAAGAACTTTGTCACATGATTTGTTGAATCAACCCCCCATACTTTTTCGTGATGAGAAAAAACAATTGCGGATTTCGAGGTATTTTTCAAACATCCCAACAACAAAAATATATTCAATAGCACTGAAAAGTGGAGAAACAAAGTACAAAAGCTTTTAAAATGCGCCGTTTTGATGTTAGCGCGAGTATTATTGATATACATCTATACCCTGAAGAGTGCCCCTAGTGTAATGTGGTGTCCGCCCCCCCCCCCCCTTTCAAATTTCCACGGCCGGGCAATTTTTGGATTTTGGTCAACCCCCCCCCCCCCCCCTACTAGCCGGCACAGATTTACGCAACTGCTTTACTATAAAAATATATTGTTCTCCTTTAATTGTTTCTATTGAAATTTCCAACACCATAGCGTTTACACAATTGTACTGAGATTTCTTAAGACCGAGTTACGGGGTACCATTGTCCCTATTGTTACCCTTTGTTCCTATACCCTATATGACCGTATATGTATAGTACACCGTTAACACAAAAAACACAACACAGTACACGTGCTTCGAAAACGTCGAGTAAACCACAACTAGTTCTCATTTTGGCCATCTTCGAATGGTAAATTGAAAATACATCTGGGGCACGTGATCGCACAGTACAAGCTCAGAAGTTCTTTGCCCTGATATAATTTTTATGTCACTTTTCCCACAAACTCATCTTAGATATGCCACAGCAAATTAGGAGATGTACAATAGTTCCCCTTAACGATCCTTTTAAATTTACATCTATATTTTCTATTAGCACGCATGTCACATAAGACGCACAATTTCAAAATTGAAACATTAAAAAAAAATCCATCATCGGAAAATGGGTCTAATACAGGAACATATTAGCATTGCACGGACTTAGCGTGTTATAGGCCTAAGCAAGTAACGTTTTTAGTTTTAATTCAGAAAATACAAATGTATTTATTCAGTGGATTATGTAATCTATTCGTTTTGCTTCAATGTCAAATATCTACGTAAGCAACTATTGGTATATTTTCCAATAAAAACTTTATTTTGACAAAAAAAGTATAGCATGCAATAAAAAACAGTGCCGTGCAGCCAATTTACCGTATTTCTTTTTCACAAATTTAGTTTACCAGATTATTTATAATAATTTTCTTAAAACTTGTATAAGGAACACTTGACGATATATTTTCAGACACGAATGATTTTGTCATAACTCTCAAAAGCAAGACGCTTTTAGTATGGACAGGTGTGTTTACACGTTAGTATTTAAAACACGTGTCGCCGTTACGTCCGTAGTATCCTCGCGAATCGGGTCCATACGGATGTCGTTGTTATTAGGGTGACCATGGGAACGGTGGTCGTGATGGTTGTTGAGGTCCCCCCTTGTGGCTGCTTTCGATTCCAGCATGGTCTTGGTAGTATCCTCTGGGGAGTAGCTAGAGGTGGACGCCCCTCGGGAACCCAAGCGTCGCTTCTTGGTTGACGGCTCATCCGGCGGGCCCAGCCGGATGAGCTTCATGCACTTGGTACGCTTGTTGAACCACAGAAACACGTACGGGTTGACGGCTGAGTTGGAGACAGCGAAGATGCCAAAGATGCCGTACATGTCTGGGTTCAGGCTGCCGCGTTCCTCGTACAGCAGGTAGCTCTGAATCATCTCCACTGCGAAGTAAGGCAATCCGCACAGGACGAACATGACGATGATGACCGCGCTCATCTTGAGCGTCTTGATCTTGGCACGGTTCAGCGAGGAGGAACCCGTACTCTGCATACAGATCTTACGCTTCTTGGAGGCGCTGCGGGCTTTGCCCGACGTCTCACGGGCTTTATCCCAGATCTTCTTGGACAGGCGGATGTAGGCCACAGTGATGACGACGAAGGGAATGAAGAACGTGAACAGGGCGCCGAAGATGACGTAAACCAACCGCCAGTGGGGGGTATCGTTCAGGGATGTCCCGCAAGTCTCGAAGCCGAATTTGTTCTTTACGTGCCACACGAACATCTGGGGGATGGAAAGGGCTATAGATAGTCCCCAGGCCAACATGACCATCTTCTTGACCGAGAAGCCTTCCTTGAGGGGGGCTCGAATGGCCTGGTGACGGTCCATAGCCATGATGACCAGCATGAAGCTGGAGGCCATTAGCGAGGCTATCTGTAGGGCCATAAATGTCTTGCAACCAATATCACCGGCGTACCAGTGATAATTCTGCAGTTCGTAGATAACCGAGACAAGGATAGTGAAAATGCAGACACAGAAATCCGCCGTGGCTAGTCCCAGCACAATGTTATTCACGCGGGATCGCCGCTTGCGGTTGTTCCATATCCAGAGCAGGGCGAGTGAGTTTCCTACAACGCCCATGAAGAACAACAAGAACAGGACAACAATCCTTGTGCTGGCGTTATGTCCGGTGGCCGGCGGCTCGCCACCTTCGCTCTCTTCGGCCCTTGTTATGGCGCCCTCTGTCGTCATACCTTGCATCCTCTCATAGCTCACTTCTGTCATTTTGAGTTGGCGTCTCTCGTAGGCTACGCAATGAAGAAAATCCTCCAATCACACGACAGTTCGATCTGACAGTAGAAAAATGGGTAAAAGCGAAATGAATTATTTTAGAAGTCGACAGACCCAACTTAACTATTGCAACAAAATGAGTTTGAAGTCAGCAGTGCTACTTTGATATGCAAGTCCTTGCACAATCTTGCACAGCGGAAATCAACGGGAACTGACGCCTATTTCACCTATATGGCCGTGTTTATTAAGTTGTAAAACTGTTTAAAAGTTGAACAAAGAAGCTAAGTGGAGCGGGGTTTAAACCTGCAACCTCCGCACTGCCGTTCGGGAACACGTCAATCCGGTGGTCGCGGTTTCAAACCCCGCTTCAGTGGCAATGTCTTTGTTCAACTATCAAAAAGAAAGGAAAAAAGGTAAAACTATATATTAAAATGCACCATCTCAGTTTCCTTAAATGGTTTATTTGAAGGAGAAAAAAAAAATGTAAAACTGAGTGATACATCAAAAGGAAGAGCTGGGTAGGCCCTAAGCGCTTCCGAATGAGTAACAAAAAGGGTCTTAAAACACCTTTTTCGGGATCCGGTCACGTTTCAACACTCTTGAACATTATATTCCGTACCTTTCTTGACTTCCGAAAAGATACCTATCTTTCGCATTCACTCGCCCTCCACAAATCAATAAATAACAATACACTGAATAGTCGTCTTATCGTCAGCAGGAAATTAATGTCCGGCATGCCAACTGTGAACGGGTTCACCTCACTGAAAAGTAAAACTGAATTAATGCTTCGACTTAACCTTTTTTCCTCTTCAACTGGACCTCTCCGGCTGAGAATATTTGACCTAGTTGTGTTAATTAAGCTGGTCTACGGCATGTGAGTCCCCAAATAGATCAAGTTAAAGTAAGCCTATAGATCTTATTAACTTACGCGTTAATAAGACGGAGTTGGAGGGCAACGGTTTTGTAAGGCGTATAATTACAGATCGGCATGAGCATGTACATTCATGGTTACTACAGGGTGAGTAAAAAAACAAAGAAACCCAAACAACAGGACTATTGTGTTTACAATCCCGTAACTTGAAAAGTATACGTAAGTGATTTGAATGATTCTTGTACTTTAAAGAAAGATTATTAATATGGCTTTCATATCCGAGATTTTCAAAGTGCTACGTGCCGAACTTCATTACAAAATGGTCCTGCCATTTGGGTTTCATTTTTTTGACTCACTATGTAGATTAAAATGACAAAGAACAGCCTCTGAAGCAACGCATGAGGTATGTATCGCGAAATCCTGATACATCCAGGTTTGGATCGAGAACGAGGGTTATGATGTTAGGAGGAGGTTCAGCAGTTACGTGCTATTTTGTGTCCGTTTTCTTTTTGTGTGAGGCTCGTGGGCAAGTTTAGCCCTAACCCCTCAACCCGTCACTGACAGACAATAACTTTCGAAATAAGGATTTATGCCATCAGAGGGCGGTTTAATTCGGCCAGGTGGAAAAGCAGGGGGCAGCTATAGGCGCACGGGGAACATACGCCCCCTTCTGCTTGAGGCCTGTGTGTCTCCGACTTGTGTCCCCTCCCCACCCACACTTGGAGAAAAAAAACTTATACGTATTGTTTGGAACTACATGTACAAACAAACCTCCTGAGCTCCCCTACGGAAAATGAGCCACCGCGTGTCCCTGTGCATTGAGTAATTACCCTCTGCTGTGTCCCAATTTCGGTTGTCAGGTTCGGCTTTAGTAGATCATCTCTTTTTTTTTGGATCCTATGATCATCCATGTTATCGGGATCTGTCCCTACTAATGATGACCCATTTAATAGAGTGCATGCCGCTTGCAGTATCGTATAGCCGAAACTTCTATTAGCCCAGATAGCGGCCTAAGCCATGGCCAAGGCTTGCTTACAGCAACATATCGCCTATAAAAAAAAAAACTGTGCACGAGACCATCAGCAGATGCAGGCTAATCCATCTGCAGAATTGTGAACTGACAGGGAGCAAGCCCTTAAGTAATAATCACGAAATGCGATACATTAATTTCCACACACACAAATCGCGTGCTTTTACATTATAAGGGTGGAATTTCAAGTCAACGTTTGAAGCAAAATCGCGAGGCGCTATAGGGAGGAGCAGAGAAAATGATCCTCTGGTGGCTTCCACGTACGTCTAAGTAATCGAAATAATTATGGTATTGGGTGGAGCTGACCAATTTTCTTTACACGAGTACACGATTGGCGATCCTGTGGAAATCGTTTTACGTTCACTACATCAAAGCACACAAACATTGTGTTCACCGTCGATCGTGGACGTCCTATTGTCCCTCTTTTGTTTGTACTCTAACTTTTTAGGAAGACTCCAATTGGTTTTGTACACGACCCCAATCGCGGACGTATGCTGGTAATCGTGGACGATATTGTTCTCTTTTGTTCTCTGGTATTTTTCGTCCACGGTTTGAAAAGATGAACACGTACACTCTCCTCGTTGCACACCATTTTAGATAGTTGCTCTATTTGAATGCGACAAGTTCTAATGCTTGCCATTTTGCGTCACTTGCGAATTAATATTTTGATGGAATAAACACTGTCACGTGACCAATCCCATTGCAATATGCGAATCTAGCATATATAATGACGTTATCATACTCAACAACCAAAATGCAGTCGTTCTGCTTAATTGCCGTCCCAGCATCACTATTGTTAGAATTTTCAGTTTTCTTGACATCTTAACTATTAAAGCATGTCAGTGGAAAAATAATTCCCGAATTGTCTGAAATAGGTCACTGCGTTTTGTTTTTTTGACAATTATGCCACAATGAATGTTTATATTAAGCTACAATATAAAAAAGAATGAAAACTCTAACAAAAATTACTGTGTTCGAATAAAAACATATTCCTTCCGTAGGTTATTTACTTTTGTCGTGAATTCAATTAATATAGGTTCAGCCCGCTTTTCTGTCACGGCTATTATGCTTCACTTTCAATTCCGAGCTATATTCCACATCTGTCTTCATTATCAACGAATCCCTTCCTTCATTACGATCTAGGTGAACCGTTTCATTCAGCCAACGTGAGTAAGGAAGTATGTTCTCAAATCCATACATAATCCGCGTATGTCATCGTCGACAGAGTAAATGTAATTGCTGCATTACACTCTCGGTCGCTTCGATTTTTTACGTCCAGACTTTTGCTCTGGGCTGAAATCTCAAGGAAACTGTGCCAATCACGTCAGATAGTGTTCTCCCGTACAGTCACACTGTTCAATACTCACCCGGTTTTTAATTGAACGAGTGCAGACTAATCTGGTGGCCACAATTAGACGGTTATTGATGAGGTGGCACCGCGCTGGCGCGCAAATCGTACGCGCAATCTCAGTGCTCCGTTGACCAATAATGGTACATGTATTATTTACAAATTGCGAAAAACGCAAGCGGAGTCAAACTATACAGAGTGAGGAGTGAACGCGTGTAACTCCATGCGCTGTTTTAGTCGCGGTAGATAACATTGGCCCTGTCTCATGGCGCCGCTAAGCACTTAATTTATTTTTGGCAAACCAAATGACTTTTTTTTAAAGAGATCGTACAAAGTAAACACGGCAAAAGGCACGCTACCTCAAAGTAAAAATTTGATTAAATGCGCATTCATTGAAAGAGTTAGCACAGCAACTATTAAGCAATTGAAATTGATCCCCAGTGTGGGGAGATCTGCGGTAATAACAACATTGGTCTGAAATTACCTTAAAGTAATTTAATATAGCTCTATGGGAATTACTCAACCTCGTTCTCATGGATACAATCTTGCTGCGCCATGTTGTTTACCACCACGTGTGTGGTCTTCTTGAATGAACGCGCACGAAATCCAATAGTGCAGGATGCGAATGACTCTATCAACATAATTGATTTGTATTAACAATCGGATGTTTCGTTTAATGTGTTCAGGTCTATGGAGGGTAAACTCTTTGATGCATTGTGAGCTATTTTGCAATTCTTTCATTAAAGCATTTCCCGTAATTTAAATTAAAGTAGATATGATGGAACTATAAGTATACAGTTTACAGCTCCAAAGTGTATACGAGCCACATTGGCTTTCGTCAACCAAGTTATTGACCACCCCTGCCCCGATTTCAGGTATCATAAGCCTGAGTAGATAAATTTCATTTTTCCAATTAATGCAAAGGACTGAATACATCCAAGGTCATGAGTTCCATTTTATGACTTTATATTTTTAATTGGGGTTCATCAGCTCTTAATAATTTTCTCTTGACCTGTGACCATCAGATGTTGTCTCAGTAAACGATTTTAGGAATAAAGTATCAATAAAATAATAAAGGGTTTCATTTTTTCTCTCGCGGGGTAGGCCCATCAAGGAATAACACAGCAACTCCCTGGATTAGCGACTTACTGACTGCAACGACGGGCACAAGACGCGCGTCGCGTCTTGCGATTGTCTACGAGATAAGAACTGCGACGGGCGAGTTTTTATATGGGACGGCGTGCTAATCCGATGCTGTAAGGGTTTTGGGCTCTGCTTTTTGTCTATCAAGAAAAAAGTTTCTATGCATGGATTTGGGCTGAATTTTGGCTCGGGTCCGTCTCGAAATCCCTTGGTAAATTCCACACTCAAACAAAAACAAGAATGCTTATTATTCTCAGAAAATATTCAGGCCTATTTATAAAAAAAAAAATCAGCCTGTTAATGGAAAAATAGACGCAACGGGACACTAGCTTGCGTTGAGCAAAGTTATAAAAACATCCCTTGTAGCAAATTCGAAAGTAACAAATACGCCAACGTCAATTTGATAATGCTACGTTTATATGGGCATAGTCCTTCAATCCGACTTCACTGCAACCTCCTGGCAACATTTCTGCTAATTCGTTTGACATCTGTCATCACTTTGTTGTATACAAACCCGACGTTCTGTTGTTGGCTTCACACCCCCACTGAGATAACGCCGACACCTACATCGAATTTCTCAATTTGTCTGGCAATTATTACCTAAGTTGTGACAGTTATGGACGAGTTCCAAATTGAACAGCACATATAGGACCATTAGTTCGTGGGGCGGATGTAATTATAATGTGAGCTAAGTTGGGAGGAAATTTGGCACATCTTTGCAATGTCACTCGGTTATAACGACGTCTCGGTATTGGTATTGCCATCATGTTGATAAATTATGCTTTTATATGGAAGTACCTTACATATTCTGGGGACCACCAGTGCGGGAGTCGTCTGCTGTTCCGTTATAACAAATTACACATTTTTGTTTACCCTTGAACATAGACATCGACCGTGGATCCGCCAACACAGGGATGGACAGCACAGTTGGCAGACCGCCGGTACGATTAGCTGGAGGTCAATCCCAGCTTCAGTCAATTTCTTTGTTCAAATTATAAACATAATTATAACGCACCTACCGGTTTCCCGTTTTGGTTTATGTGAACATCTCCCCCCAATTATTTTGGACTAGACAAATAAAACAGAAAAATTGTCGTCTACAGAAACCAGTGAATCTAAGTTATTACAAAGGACAGAAGAAGGAGCACTTAACAGCAGACATTCCCCTAAACTCACGGGCGCTCCATCCTCTGGAAATCCCCAGCACATCTCCCCCACCCCCTCCGCGGATTCTTATGTGTCCTTAATCGAGTTTACGGCCACTAAATGCCATTAGGATCTTGCCTCCAATCTTTAGACTAAATATTTGGACGGGCAGGACGGCACTTGTTGTCGGAAGGGCGGTCCCCGAGGCGTTGTTGATCTCAATCTAATAATAATATAGGACACGAGACTTTGATTACGAAAGAGTTCGCGTTTACGAGATTTGTGGCGAAGAAAAGGACACCCAAAAGACGAAGCATATAAAGTATAACGCCAGTGTTTCCTTCCATGTACAGGGCATTCAATAGAACAATATACACTCTTAAAAGTCGAAGGGAAAGTCTTTCACATGGTTGCCCCGTACAGATATACTTACAGAAAAACAAATGAGCTGTTGTTTTCTAATCATCTGCGAAACATTAAAGGAACGTCTTTTATGTGAAAACCACAAAACACTGCAGAGTACACGTTTGGCTGTTTATTATACTCTGCGCGAATTCGAACGCGAGCCCGAATCCGTGATATCCAGCTAATAGCTAACCCGCACCTATTCCTTCATTCGTTGGATGATCTTTAAGTCAATTAACAAACCCATCCGCACATATAATCTAAATAAATAAATATATCAATCCCTCAACAGTAACGAATACGAGGAACTATACTTTTCCCGGAACACACGTGATTTTTTTAGGGAAAAAAAGGGAATGCCCCCCAAAAAAAACAACAACAACAACAGAAACAGCCGTAAGATAAATCATCAGCTAGGAACGTACCTGAAGCTCGAACACACGTGAAACTTTCTTAACGCGAAAACAAGACTGCCTTGAACTTCAATAACTCCTTTGAACAAGGGACGGTCAGCTTTAAAACTCATCAGCAAAGGCAGAACAATTGAGTAGGCCTATCCAACAGGGCAAGGGTACGCCTTGACACTGCACATATCCGCTGCGAGGACGGGAAGTGAACTTTGAGCTTAGGTTTCGATTCGATTGTAGTCTGAATCGCCACGAAGATGTGTTGCGTACGTTCACGCACTCAAAGACGGCAGATCATAGGAAAACATTTAAATATAATGCACACTTAATCTAAACAGATATACTAAAACTACATTCCCACATTAACTATTGATACAACCTAGAACCCTTTCCAGTTGACACTGATACATTGACAGTTGGAGCTATGTTACAGCAGTAAATACCAGACTTATATTTCTCGAGGATTAAATTTTGTGTGTGCGTCAGAACACAAGGCGTAACAGGTACGGTATGCGAAAAATACCAAACAGCTGCGCGCACAAAAGAGTTTGCGAAAACGCACTGAACCCAAATTATACAAATGCATTTTGCATAGATTTGTAAAGATAATGTCCCCCCACTGCCTCGCCTACAATTTCCTGAAGAGTGACCTTGTCCCGGCAGAAGCAAAATACATCTGACAAAAAAATCGCTGTCATGCACGTCTGTATTTGTCTTAACTGAAAATGCGATCAATACATCAGAGTACGAAAATCAATATCAAGGGAAGGCGCTCAATTAAGTTGAAAGATTGCTGCACGATAATTGGGTTTTTTTTAAGAAACATTCACAGGTTACAAAGTGGTCGGAATTTTTATGTATAAAATAACACAACTGAAGTGCGGGTAACGGGATTTTTTTCAGGATAATGGTGTTTTTGAGGGGCAGTGTATACTGTGAATAGAAAACAAATCTGGAAAACACGTTAGGTGACGGTCAAGGTTGTTAGACAACTGATTTCAGTGTTGATGCCCGGGGATAGAGGCATGGAATTCTTTTCATTTTTGACACCGGCCCAGTGTCACACATGCATGCGTGAATATCGCGTTTTCGCATGGTGGCGATCTGGGGGAAGAAACGGGCGGATAACGGTCCCCTGAAACATTTTGTGTGACTGAAAACTCCTGTGGTAATGCTCTCCCATAACTTTAACGAGGCGCATGTTATTTTCACAGCGTTGTGGTCAAGTGGTTACGGTTCTCGACTCACGTGCCGGGGTACGTGAGTTCTAACGGAGAACATGGTGCCTGTGTTCTTGGGCAAGACACTTTACTACAATTGCACTGATCTCGAGCTGCTGTAAAAAAAAAACTGGTCACATGACCTGAACAGGGGTAATTTTTGAAGTGCTTTGAGACATTTGGATATAACATAAAAAACACGTTGTTATTATTATTATTATTATTATTCAAATTGTCTATCGCCTACAAGCGGTAAACTATAGCTCGAATATGCGACGGTCTACTTCCGTTGAGGTACCCCTAAATACACGCGCGTTAAACTAGAATTAAATGTGAATTTACTAATTAACAAAAACATGCCTTTCAAAAGGCAAAAACGCTCACAACGGAAAATAATTTTCTCCTCATCACTTACATTGACCACCCCTCACCTCAATATAACACTTCCACTATGGCGGTATAACCATATAACTAAGAGTAGTTCCCCCAAAATTCCTTAAAATTACCAAATCGTGGATCCTAAAATTTGGTATCCCTTATTAAATTAACCGCAAAGGTAATTGATTTAAATGATATTGTCTCGATGTCTGAACCAACCTTTTTTTCGAATCAAATCGCCAGAGAATTTTGTGAAAAGTAAAGATGATTAGTCGTATTATTATTAGCAATGCATTGTCTATGGTCTATCCGGAATTCAATTGTTTCCGGCATAGAGAATGTGATCAGAAACGGAGAGCGATAATTTTGTTTGTTTGTTTGGTTGTTTTTTTACAAAAGCGTAATTGCCCGTACACAACATAGCAGTGGCAATAACATGCTTTATTAATGAGAGTATTGCGGATGTATTGTAATCTAAACTGAAAGGGGATTTGGCCATTTGCGGGACTTAATTTTTGTAAATTTATTTCATTGGACGTGGTAAAATTGGTACAATGGTAATATATGGGTGGACGTCTTCCTGTAAGAGAGTTTGCACCACGACCACCGCCTGGACCTCACAGTCGCTAAAAGTCGCTAAATATATTTATTTCACACCACAGTAGCCCAGAATATGTTACGAAATAGTAACATATTTCTAGTATACAGCAGTTCGGTAACACCACCTTAGCAGCTCTAGCATACAACGCACTTCGTGGGTATTTGGTACGGTTATATTAAGTTCGTGCGATTCACAATCAGTCGATTAAATATTCACCTTTTTACTGACAAACACAGCTAAGTTATGAGCGGCAGTTCTAACAAAAAATAGGTGATATTTTAGAAACGTGAAGACTTTTTTTCTTGCACCACAGAAATGCTGAATTAAGTGACGGGTTTGAACCCCACTCCCTTGAACGCGTCCCCAAACAAAGGAAAAGAGAATAGAAAATGAAGATAACGAAGAAGAAAATGTGGCATAATATACTGTCATTTAAATCGGGCAAGATAGAAGATAGCTTTGATGTCTATCATGTATACGTGCTTTATAATGACATGCAGCACTGTTCATCATTTTCTATATCTGCAGTCTGCAGTGATGGGTCAATTTCAATGTTTGCCCCCGGAAAAACAGATCAATCTTTGGCAACCATGGAACTTTGTCGCTCGGTCCTGCGTTACAAATTGCATTGATCGAGGCTGCCAAAATATATATGTACTATAGACGGCAATACACCATTTTCAGTAGAGTAGGATTACTGTTGAAGTTTTTTTCAGCAGTTAAAGCACGCACATAGTCAATTTTAACCTTTTCATCAATCAACTTTGGACACTAATCGCGTCCTAGCTCTCAGTCTCAAGTTGGAGAAAATGGCACGGCGTTGCTGGAACGAACCAAAAGTGGTTGCTGATTTTAAATAATTGCGGAACGTGGAAACCATAATGGCTCGGGTGTATGCACTGAACGAAACTCTTCACGGGATAATTCAAAATTATTTGCGGGTCGCGTTCTCTAAGGACGTGTTGGCCATTTATTACACCAAGCATGATCAGTCTTTCTCTCTAGCACGCACTTAAAGATCTTAAGAACCATAACCACCCTCCGTGAAAGAAATGCCTTATTTGTAGAGAACAATTTGGGAAAGTATCCTAACGGCAGTTTGGTGGTTGAGAACAATTTTCTAGGTGATTTCCAACTTTATTGGAAATGTGTCTCAGGATACTGTATTTTATCCAAAATGTTTACTATTATTTCTATATAATTTTTTGAAAAACAAAAGGTGGAGTAAGACTCAGAGACAATTGGGGGCCGGGGACAAACTCTATTTATACAATCTTATCCGAGTATTATTCGACACCTTTTTCAGCAGCATGATTCCATCTGCCATCGACTGTCATTTCTTTGTCTTTGGTCGATTCATGTATACCGTCGTCAGGGAAAAAAATATATGTCATCCAAAGTTGTCATTTCTCCTCTGTGAAAGATGGGCCTTGCCTGTCTACGGTGCTTTACGATGTTGCTCATCCAAAACACGGCAAAAATACAAACAAATAATCAAACAAACAAAAGTATTAACATCTAGTATGATCGACTGAATTGGACCCAACTTGATCGGTGTTCAGCTTACCTTTAAAGCAGACTGCGGCCTAGAGATGCCTGGGTGGTAACTGTATCGTGTTAATCAGTCACTATCTCCACTCCAGTCGACTCTGGGTTGACAACCCGCGGCTGAACAGAAAGACCACGGTGCCTGAACTCCACTAGTTCCCCTGCGGTTACCGTCCGATTTCCAAATGTCTAGAGGAAAGACAGAAGTGTTTTGATGTCAATGCTATAGCAGGAATCGCATTCTATCTGAATATGACAGCGTGTCTTATATGCCACTTCACACCACGTCGGTGCATGCGTTGAGAGTGCACGCGCAACATCATCATTATTATCGACCGCAGTGGAATCGGGTCCAGAGGTTAGCCGTGTTTCCAGCCTTCCGTAACTCGTCCGCGGACGCATCAGAATTAATTGATGAAATTGATCCCAGAGTCCCATGTATATCGGAGCGAGTGGCGACGTACGGTCGCCGCATATCATGATTGCGACTGTAGACGGGACTAGGCTAGGCACTGGAAAATGCAGGTTTGTGGTTGGTTGCTCCAGCACATAAAGGGCGGGGCTTCAACCAGTACGAGGTGATCGCTGGAAAGCAAAATGTTGATTGCCATATTTAAAGCTATTATCTATTCAAGGAACACATATTTCAGTAAAAAGAAATAAGCAAAACCCAGGCACCATTGAATCCCTTTGTAACAGATAGGTTGTTGCAAAAAAAAAAGTCTCGATTTAAAGGATCCATGATATAAATTTTTCTTAGGAACACATTTTGTGCAGCTTTCTACTCCGGGCCCCTTAAGTGTACGAAACTAGTTGACATCCCTTTTTGGTTATTAAGGCCCCCTTTACACAGGGCTGCGACCTTTGTGCCACCTATGAGCGACCGAAAACTGGCCAGGACGCTCAATGGTCACCTAAACCCAGAAAATCATGTTTCTATGTAACTGCTCCAGCGAACGTTGTGCCTCCCTTGAACCACCAAAACTGCAATTTTCAGGCATTTTCATGTCGAGCTACGAGCGACCTGTGCGTCCACTGAGCCACTTGCCTGCCTCCCCTGTGCTTTCCCTGTGTAACCTACGACAACTAACGTGATTATAGGCAACATGGGCGACCCCAGAGCAATGTTTGGGCAACCATTGAGCCTCCTCTGCCTCCTCTGTGCCATCATCGGCGACCAACGGCAACTATTAAACGGCGATCACTGGTCGACCATTCGGCCATGCTTTTGCCTCCTAGGCGACCTTTGAGGCACAAGGGAGGCAGGAGCATCGCCCAGATTGACGGTAAAATTTGAAACAGAACAGATGTATTACGTGGCGACCATTGGCCGACCATTGTGCATCCATTCTGCAACCATGGCAATGCTTGTGCCTCCCTTCTGCCTCATTTTGAGCCACCTTTGAGCAACCAACCTCCTCGGCGACCTTTGTGCGACTGTTTTGAACATGTTCACAAATTTACGGCGACCATGGCATCCACGGCGATGTCTTAACATCCTGTGTAACACCTTCGAACGACCTAGGCAACCATTTCGGCCTCCTTTGAGCCTCCATAGGCGACCTGGCCAGTTTTATGGTCGCACAAGGGAGGCCCAAAGGTCGCAGCCCTGTGTAAAGGGGGTCTTAATTTAATTGAAAAGTGCGCTTCTTTAAACATTAAACACACATTTCATGCTCATTCCGAACAAAATGTCATTTCAGGAAGACACAATTCAGTTAAGGGGTTTTCTGTTCAAACTGTGAACCCAAATAATTGCTCATTTAAAACATTTGCGAGAAAAGTATGCTCATTGGCTTGCTGCCATGTGTACTGACACAACAACGAATCCCCAAAGAAAAGAACATTCACGACAACAAGATGTCCATAATTCTGGCAACTTTTGGTGCTGAAATAGCCGTAACATTGAGGTGTCTGCCATGACACGTTTGCTATGGAAATGGATATTCAAAAAGGCACTAACATACCCTTGAAAATGGCGAAACGAAAATATAAAATAATGTTAAATGGGACACATAAAGGTGCATTTTCAAGGATTGCATTTAAATCAAGTGCGTTGCATGGGCCCTTTTAAGTCACAGACTTCCTTAGAAGTTCTTGCTTTAAATTCATGACATTATACACGCCCGTATATTTTTCAACACACATTTTTACTTGGTATATAATAATTCAAACCTGTTTTGGGAGAAAACATAGCACCCATATAATTCTGACGCTATATCATTCCTGGGAAAGTGCCATGGCAAATGCTTAGATTAGCGGTGAAAACAAACAGAAGATACTCAAGACGCATTATCCGAGTGGCTGCTCTAAGCACACAACTCTGGCATGATTATACACGGTGAGCACGTAGCGGTCAAGATGTGTTTTTCTTGGGGGCAAGTCCCCGATAAATGTACCGTGGCGAATGGGGGAGAAGAAGAGAGCAAGTACGGGACATGCCAACGCGCCGTGAGTGCGGGACAAACGAAAAGTGCGCGGTACGTGACGGGAGTCGAAGTTCGAAACAAGTTTGGTAGATTTGGTGAACTGTGGGTCCCGCTGAATCGATCATAGGCCTTAAACGATACCAACGAAGTGAAAACAGATTGTTGTAAGAACATCGTTACAGCCTTAGGCATGGGCATCTGATTTCCACACTTGCCAACCATTATAGAGAAAGAAACAGATAACAAAATAGAGTAGAACTTGTGACATCGTTAATTTCATTTTGCGAAATCCCAAATTGACATTTACTTACGACTTTGAAACCAGCAACACTCTTTCGACCATTCTGCAGAGCAACACCGCCGACAAGCTTGACTTATGAGGATTTCATTCACGTAATATTAAATCGAATACAACATTTTTGTATGTTTTATCTTACAATATTCAGATGGTATATATAGACCATGTTGCAGTTGATTACAAAATTGGATGTTGTGATGACGTGATTCCAACTTTAAGCAAACGTTCTTTTCTGCACTGCATGTTTATCTACGGAGCTCTAGAGGTGCCATCCAAGGTGTTGAGATCCTGACATACGTTATCACGGGATGACAGCATCTTACACGTAAAAGGTCGACATCCTGAGATAATTTATATCGGGATGACGTCATCCTAAGAGTCAAATGTCCACATCCTGAGATAACTTCGAATGCTGTTTAGTGGAGTTGTGAGAAGGTAATCCTACTTTCAGGATGTCGTCATCCCGTGATGTATTTTCTCAGGTTGTCGACACCCTACTCTTGGGATGATGTTATCCCTTAATAAATTCTCTGATGATGTCGACATCCTTCTTTGACGATGTCATCATAACGTATCTCTGGATGTTGACATCTCACGTGTGATGTAAGATGCGGTCATCCTGTGAAAAGTTATGCTAGGATCTCAACATCTTAGATGGCACCTCCAGAGCTCCGTATTTATCTCTTAAAATATGAATGTTGACATGTCCAAACTGTTAAATGTTGGCCAAATACATTCAATGAATTCTTAAAATGTTTGGGTTGCCCGTGGTTGCATGTCGGCATGACGTCACAGACAACATGGTCCAGGTGTGTATCTTACTTAAGTCTTAAATAAATTCTCTAAAAACAAAAACATTTATTATAGTTTCTGTGTACCGCAAATCTTTTGTCAGTGCTGTGAATCATGTTTTATGCGTGTGACAAACACAAGAACCATTCAGTAGCAAGAAAATCTCAATCGGATCAGTTCGGCAAATCAAATATCCCGATAACACGACCTATTATTATGATGAAGAGGAGATCACCTTAGTGACATGACGTAGGGCTTCCTTTCTATCCATTCTGAGCTGCACGGAGACAGATGGTTTTTGCAGAAATGCATCTACCAGAAAGTCCTTGAGACCCCCGTCTCCGATGCTCCGACCCACTTGAGCACAAGCTCCTTACAGACGAGTCAATATTGCCTGAGGCAAAACAAAAACGTCTTAGCAGACGAGGAAGACAATTCCAATTTTCATTGTGATCTCCAGCATAGAGGGCTCAGGCAAAAAAAAACAAATCCAAAGCATGTAATTTATTATTGATGGGAGATGTTGATTGCAATCTGTTTGCTAATAAAGCTGGCGTCACAAATGTTACATGCTATACCAAGAGTTTTTGGTATTAAGTTGAATACGGTGGTGTACTTAATCACATTCAAGAGTGGCAAACTTTCAGGCCCTAAAACAGTCTGGTGAGTGTTTCCTCAGTGCACATTATACAAGTAGGCCTATTCAACTGAATATACATGTGCATTTAAATTCTCAAAAATATTTCAATGTCGTGCTTTTATTTTTTATGTTAATTTTTTTTTCCAGATTTATATACACAAAAACAAAATTTCTCCAGTCATCGACACATCGGGCCGAAATGGAATTGTACCCGAGATTCAGATTACATTAAACATCTTTTTGTCCGTTGAGTCAAATTAGCATTGGTTTTTTTTCTTCCCAAATTAGACGAGTTGCAATTCAGATAAGTTTGGAGCAACACTTTACAGGCTTACTTGAGCCCCATGTTATTAGCAATAAACAGACGTACAGTACTTGTCTGCTATCGCCGAACTCATTACTCGGTGAATCCAAGTATTAGGACCTACTTTGAAACTAAATCAGCTGAAATCGAATAGACCTGCCTTCCGTCCTTCCATTACGGAGGTGAACCTGTAATTAAGGGATGGCAGTATCAATTTACACGATAATTAAATAGCTTGGTAGTAAAAGCTAGGTCAGTAAAGGCCAGGGCTGCAAAAAAAATAATAAGTGCACGTCCATCTTTTATGCTTAGCCCCGTTGTCCATATTTTTTCTCTAATAGGTAAATGCCGTACAATTCAATCAATCCTAGTTATCCAATTGCCCCTCTTGTCGGTTCAAGGTTGTTATTCACACTGAGCGCAAAGCGGAATGTAGGCCAACGATATTCATCATAGTAAAATGCCATGATAACAATTTCTTCTTGCCCAGGACAATTTCTTTTCACTGACCCCAAAGCGCACTCAGAAAATGTCGCCAGTGAGAGAAGACCTGTGAAACTAGTCAACAGATCCTTATATCACGTGTCCCTTATTGATATCCTATTTATACAATAGACAGTATTTTCATCTGAAAAGCAAATGTAGTTGTGCTCATGGACCATGAAATTACCCCATATAGGACGTGTTGGTGCGTTTAATTAAAGTCCGGTATCTCTACTGCAAACCGCCAGCTATCTTCAGTAGATAGCAATTCAAACTGATGAACGAGGTAGACATAATGTGCATGTCTACACGACAAATGCATACGAATCAAATCACGTGCGGCATGTCTTTTTTCTCTTCCGCGAATTTTTCTTTTTGCGGTCGGCTCGCAAACGACACCGATATTCGACTGGTGTCCTCACCCGTCTTTGACAAGACGAAGTCGACGATCCCCTGGAGGAACCGCCGACCGTACAATGTGGCCGCACAGTCAATACTCCAACCAGATAAAAAGCAAATCGGCAGGGCCAGCCGCGGCCGGTGCGGAACGACCAAGAGGCTGGCCGTGTTGCGGGGCTTGTGGTCGAGGGGCCCGTAGGGACAAGCCTTCAAATTATTATTTCGCCGGCCGAAGCAAGCAGTCGACTTGAAGCCCTGACCGGGGCTTGTTCTGAAGGAGTCACCCCGATGTAAGGAGGTGTCTCCCGTTACACGGATTTTAATTGCGTGACGGCTTTCAGTGAGCCCTGGGAGAGACGTACATACCCGGACTGAATTCGGACTTGTCGAGACAGCCCCCACTGGACCGTCTGTATTTGCTAGGTATCTCGTCAGTAATTTAGAACTTCAATTTGAATATATGGACGTTGCAAATAATTGCCTACGTTTCTAGCAGAGAGGAACAAACTGTCAACAAAATGTCGTCTAACATTTCATGAGACAATTTCACACGTCAGAAAGACTCAGGAGAACATAGTAGGCAATAAGCTCGAGTATCTCCAAAAAGTGGGCCCAATTTCATAGCACTGCTTAGCTTAACAGTAAGCAGAAAAGTTGTGCTTACTATAGCAACAAAAAATCATGCTGCTGCTTAAGCACCATTTCATGCTAACGGTTGCGCGCGCATGGAGATTTCTATTGTCACGTCACTGATTTAAGCAAAGTTTTCTTCTGGGGTAAAGCGTGCTTTTGCTGTGCTTACTGCTTAACGGTCCCTATGAAATAGATAGAGGCTCGGTAAGCACAAAGTCGGCTGCTAGGCAGCGCTATGAAATTGGGCCCAGTTCCTTAACTCACAAAGACGTCGCGGACCAAGTATATCCGATAGGGAATTGAATGCAAAATATAGAAATTGCACGCTTTGATCAAATGAACCATTGAATATCTATGTATGACAATGGACCTTTTAACTGTGTATACAGGAAAGCAGACCTTATTGGAATGAGAATCCATAATCAAGTCCCTCGTCCACTCCCAAGCAAAAAAAAAAATGAACCGACTTAAACATTTGCAAAATAATACGACCAATCATAAAACGATTGATTTCATCACAAAGAAGACCTTCCCTCTGAACAAAACCCTGAAATTCTGCCCAGGTCACTGTCCTCTTTTAAGTATGCAGCAAAGCAGCTTAGGATCATAGCCTTGAGACATTGTGTCAAGACGGCGTTTCCCGATGAGACACACAGCAGTGCGTCAAAGCAATCCACAACTAGCCACATTTCCGAGCGTCCCCGGACGGACCAAAACTTTCTTATCAAATGCCGTCTTTGACAGACTTTTGTTGTGCTACAAATAAAACAAGTTTGCTGAATGCATGACAAAACTTTCTTGCCTGTCATGAATGTTTACCTTTTTTCTTTGCTTAAAACGAGGTTATTGCAATGCACTGTGAGGTAGGATAAAAATCTCGTGTGGGTGTCAGATTACGACGACTGTCACTTGCAGAGTATTAAAACCTGGATCGCAAGATAGCGTGGTATGTTTGCACACGTCCCCAGGTCCTCCTGAATTGACGAGTTGGAAGGATGTCAAACCATATGGTCAAACAAGAAATGTCGTTCCACCATGACTTTACAACTCGCTTTTTGAAACTAAGACTTCACGATTTCGAATCAACAAGCACCGGTGGTGAATACAAATTTCGCATTTTATGAATATTCCCCAAATCTCTTCACACTTTATTGACAGTGACTTGTGTAACGGATGTCAAACAACTTAACTTCACGGTTTCAATTTACCAAGCGCTGTTGGTGAATACGAATTGGGCATTTTATCACAATTTTCTCTACACTTTTGCCTACACTCTTAAACAGTCGTCGGATAAGCAGATACGACATAATTCTCTATCACGCGTACCGTCTTTCTTACAGAGGCAAACTGATATTGTCATTACGAAGACAAATTGTTTTGTTCGATAACGGAGCTGCACATCCAGCTCTTGGCCTTGTAGGAAATTACAGTTCTGTATTGAAATGTTCACCGTAACAAGCCGTGGAAAGCAGACATACATCGAGAGCCAAAATGAAGGGGAAATTGTTTTGGTTTTTGGTGATGATGTTGCAGCCGGGAAGGGAAGAGCAGGGATTGGATTTGTTATGTCAGCAGTGTGCGGCAAATCGAAGATGGAACAAATTCAACTTTCAAGCACTGCTTTACATGCTTCTTTCGCAAAACTGCATAAATTACTGCTTACGCGGTGGCCTACGTAACTGAAGTCCAATTTGCTGGAGGCGGGACCCTTGGAGGTCTTCATTACCTGGAGAAGCTCTTACATGGTCAAATATTTATTATTTTAGTTTTCGAATTCTAGAGCGGGGACAGACGGAGACACGTACGTAGGCATGGACCTCGAGCGAGGAGATGCCCCATGGCCCTCTCAATACTCCAATGTGCGTCTTATTGTGTTTCTAAACTTTCTATTTAAGTAATCATGTATTTCCCCCCCCCCCACAAAAGAGGAAACTAAAACACTTAATCCTTATAAAATGGAATGTCGACGAAGCAATTCACGAACATAATGTGAGTTTGTTTCCTCCGCTTCTAAAAAGGCCTGCACAATCCTTCCAATTGTGAAAAAAAAATGGAAATTCAGAGAAAAAAAACTTGGTTCGGATTTGGCCGCGTGCGAGTTACTTGCGGCTTGAAATCATTCGCATGCGTTTATGCGACGGAAGCCGCTTCCCATATGTACACACGCGTGTTGCTGCCGATCATAATAGCGAAGTTTAACTCGGACGTGGCCTTTCATTCCACTGTACAATATAACCTCCATTGAGGTTATCCAGGGAATGAGGCATATTTCTGGTACAGACCGTGTGGAACATTCTGCAACAAAGAATGCTGTTTTGCGCTGCATTTTAAAAAAAATCACAATATAAAGGTGCTGAATGCGAAGGGAATGGCGTTGACTAGCAACAATAACCGGTTAATGAGATGCAGTTTCTAAATCAGTAGGAAGACACGCGACACATGTGTTTTGTTTGTTGTCGGTCCCAGCTGAACCAAACTACAGACGAGGCCAAGACCGAACGTTTGCCTCGAAATAATTGGGTGCACATTTTGCAACCTAGCTGTTCTGAAACCTATATTTATGGGGAACAGTACACCACATGCGCTTCGAGGCGGCCAACAACATCAGTCAGCAAATAATTCACACAAGAAAGTTAAACCTAAAACTTGGATAGAAACTCTTTGCATGATCGCAGATCATACACTTGACAAAAAGTAGTGTCCTTAAGGTAAATTATGGGTTTTTGTAATGAAGAAAAAAAATGCTGTGTATTATCAACTTACCTTCTCAGAAGAGAACGACTGTCGGGAAATTGTTGTCATATCATAGCATAGCCACCAGCCGACTATGAAAACCAAATACTCCACAATTTCACAGACTGTCTTAGTCTTACTGCACAGGCAGTCCGAGGGGCGGACCTGGAGTGACACGTTCTATTTGCACTAGCCTCGTGCCGTGTCGGTCTTGAAGTGTCTTAATTCGTCCAGCCGGTGTGGTACATAATTTCAACATCTACCTAAGTCCGGTGACTTTAATTTTCCATCTACAGACTTGCAGCTACACGTGTGTCTATTATCACAATTAATGATTCTTCATTGTGGCGTTGTACCGAGACATGCGCAGTACTGTCAAACAGGTCCAGTTCATCCCCGATTATGCTCACTTACAAGACACAAAAACCGGCAACCTTGCCCCCAGCGACATCCACAATCATGGGGCGTCCCTAAAGACGAGGTTGAGGCACTCGAGTGGGTACATCATTGGGAATAGGCGGTGAAAATTGCAGGAATCCAATGGAACCATCGAAACTATCCGTATCTTAGATGGTTGGATTTGGTTAAGTTCTTTCGCTGTGAATTGCTTTCCAATAGCCAATCTTCTGGCCAGTATGTCTTAAACCCCGCACTCGTGAAAACCACAGACTGTGTATAGGGAAAGGGTGATTGATGTATTTCAGATTTTTGTAAAACTCACGAAGTAATATGAATGAAATAATAAATTATTCCATGATTGACGGAGAATCGGTTGAACACACACTCGTGCAACATTTGGTTCCAGAATGTTCCAGCGTGTTATCGATAATTACAATATTTGCTAAACGTCGAGTCCCGAAGTATCGAATATTCTTTTCTGCGCAGTACGACACTAGCACTATATCCTGAATTATTTTCTGAACCGTCCATCATGCAGAAACGCGTACATCTGTTTGCTCTGTGCAAATATAGCTGCACTAGAGGGACAGACGCGGTAAACATTTAGGAAAATGTGCATATCAGAAACATTCGTGGCCTCGAATGTACTTTACACTCATCGAATCGTCTCAGTGACTCAAGGCGGAATCCCTATATGGGCCCCACAGGTCATACACTTTACTGAAAAAGACAAAGATAACAAAAAGACAGAGCTGCAATTTTCAAGGAACCTTCTTGTTGACGTGCTTTAAGCATTCTTTCTCATCTTTGGCTCTGACTTGCCTAAGCGTAGTGAAGGCCACTGTAAGTCTGGCTACCCTATCATTATCATTTCATTGGAGCTCTTCTTCATTTTGTCATATCAGTTTTGATGTTTTACTCATTGTAAAATGAATTTGTTTATCAATCATTGGTAAATTGGACTTGGAATCGACAAGCCTTGTCATATTTGTTCCCCTACCTTTGATGTATTATCTTTATTTTCATATCTTTAGTCAAAGTGCCAGTTCGAGCGCGAACTATGTGGTTGACCTTTGTGCCATGCAACTACTATACTCGAGCTCCCGCAATAGGCCTTGTCCAAATGGTTTACAAAACTGGTGTTGCCGTATGATGCAACTTAAAATCAAATTTGTCTACGCTTCCGTGCGTCTTAAAAATATTGGTGATTTAACGGTATACAGTGTCCAAAATCGTATTGGGGGAAAAGCGTGAAAGAAAGATACTTGGGTGGTTTTGATACCTGCAGGCAACCAACAGGCACGACATCACACTCACAGGTGGTCTACAGTCGACTCTTTAGGACCAACCTACCAAGGTTGCTTTTAGGTCGCATCGCAGATTTCCAATAGTCTGAGGATCAGCCATTCACGTATACTGTGCAGAGCAACGGTCGAACGTCTGATACGGCCCCGCGCGCAAGCCAATCGGAGTGGACTTTAGAAACTGTGTCGTCATTTCGATCGCAGTAGACTAATTGTATGGTCAGTTTGGATTCCATGGTTTTGTAATACCGTGAACAGCGGGTTACCGAAGACCGATATAGGCCTAGAAGGCGCACGCTGAGTGGTCAACATTTCGATGTAGTCTTGCTCTGCATAATTAACCGCCAAATCTGCTCGCATGCCATAAACCTTTGCTGTATAAGGGGATTATTTTGTAGACTATATTACCAAGCATCATTTAAGATAATAACGGTAAAGATGTGATATTTGAAGAACAGCATTTGAATTATGAAACCGAAATAGTTGTTGATTTAAGAGCCCGAAAACCTATTCCGTGGGTGATGGGGAATCAATCTTAGACAACAAAATTACGGCAGACCATTTAAAATTCTTGATTGGGGCCCAGCCACATCATTAAAGGGAAAATACAACATTTGCAAACATCAAAAAATAAAACTACCCAATCATTTTGAAATACCTTGCTGAACTGTTAGTGAATGACAGTGTAAAGCATCCTGTAAAATCATGGCACCTTGTATACTGTCATTTTCAAGAAAAGTGGTATTTTTGTATCAATTTCCAACGCTGAGCGGCCGATCAGCGTTGGCAAAAACTGGCTTTTTCAAATACTGGCCCCAGTTGACCATCGCACTTGTTTGCAATCGATTACACACCTATGAACGGGCACAAGCCAGCTAGACTGGTTCCCTGACCTTACAATTCCCCAATAGATGTAAACTGCTCTGTTTCTTCTTAAATGGAGTCAGGGAACCAGACTACAGGAACATGATTGTTTTTCTTGGTTTTTATAGCATTTTCGAACCCAAAACCTCAGAAAAGTCAGTGTAACTATATTTGCTATATATTTCCAACCCCCCAATTCCATCCATTTCTGAAAATTACAGCAAAAGCAAATGATGTATATTCCCTTTAAATTTGCAGGAAGAATGTATGACCGCGAGTATCCGGACGACCGTCGCGAAGAAGTGATGCAATAACCACTCAGTTAATAACCAGCTTGACAATAATATGGATTGAATATGGGGGACAAAATGGAACGGGTACTTCAGTGCATCTCCACGTGAAGATGTTGGAAATTGCACTCTTTCAGTGGTCATCCGCTTTTGAATTCAAAGACACGTCCACTCGAATAACTCTTCATCCGCGGAAGCAGCAGCAAGAAACAATTAATATCGTCTTCACTGATAAACAAGGGCCCTTAGAATTTAAATTGTACCCATTGGTTTCTACTTGTTTGAATCTATGACGTGTTTTGGATTTGTGAATGTATGTACCATGATTAGGCATAACACGAAAGCCTGTTAGCACCATCAACTAGGCTACACTTTGAAAAAAAAATGTATACTTCATTATATAAACGACCTTAACGACAATCGAATTCGAACATCTAAAGAGCTTTGAAGTCTAGGAGGGGGTACAATTTGCCTCTTTTTCACAACACGTTTGAGAAGTTCAACATTCACTTTTCGTGGTTAAGAATTCTGCAAACCATACTGTGATCCGCATTCGGAATAGCATTTAATCCACAGATATGAGGCTCATCTGTTAGTAATCTTGTATTCACTTTTAAACGAAGGCTCCTTAATTCACTCTTTCAACACCGTCGTTTGACATTTTGGAACGGACGACCGTGAATACTGTCGACGCGCCAGAATACCAATACGTGAAATGCACACCAGTTAAAAAACAACACTTTCTGGTCACTGAGATTTTGCCTATAAAATAACAAGGAGAAAACTAACCAGATACGTATCACACTATCAGTGGTATGACGGCCGCAATGAAATCAATATGGTATGCCATAGATGATGTGAATATGATGGACGCCCTAATCAAAAACGGTTAGATTATCCAGTGATGAGTGATTCGAATTAAAAGTGATTCCAATAGTTTTCTTCTCGGTAATATACCGGCTGTTTGCCATTTACATGACAGTGATTTAAACTCTGTTTCAAAGAGAGGACCAAGTCCAAGAGAAGAAATTAGTAAACAGAACCGGTACGCCAGTATGCATATTGTATGATGACTTCTGGACAAGATGTTTCAGATAAGCAGCATTTTCGTCTGGCACAAGCGCTTCGTTTTTTGTTTTTTTTTACATTCGCTCTTTGCACGGAATCGCCATGTGTGAACCAAAGCGAGGCTGTACGTGCAAATCAATCGTTCTTTGTTTGTGTTGGTATATAGACTGCTACCGTAGAACCTATAAAAGTGACTAGATTTGACTTTGCAGTCTCTCTTTCAACTCACGAATACTTGAACTTGTATCCTTGTGGAGTCATTTCTTTGTTCTTGTGTAGGGCTTACTAAAAAAAATTGGGTTTGAAAATCTAGTTTCAAAATGCTCCAATCTTAACCAGAATTATTTTCATGGGCTGAAATTCGGACTTAATATCCCCCTTACATAAAATTCTTCAATATGTGACGAATCAACACACCTTCGAAATTCCTAGTTTTCTAGTAAAATCCATACATCTATTTCGTTTCAAACTTTTGTTCCCTAATGTACCCATGTCTCCACAGGGTATCGTGTACCAGGTCAACCGTGTAAAGCACTTATAATTAATGAAATGGTCACAAGCCTGTGCCACAAGGTAACAACAGTTTGCAAACATTTGTGTGATTTCCCAAAATTGCCGGGCTTGTATCCAAGAATCAGGTGGGTTGCATTCAAAACATTGTAAACCCCTCCTCTACTAAAAGGCCGAACTGTGTCATGCCAGTTCCCGTTCCCGTTGAGGACGTATCATACGAAAGAGAATGCACATTTAGTTTAGGAATAACACTTAGAAGAGCTCCATATTAAAGGGATATTACGGCCTGAAATACCCGAAAATGTTATGTTATGTTGTGTGTGTGACACTCAATACCCACAGCACTAATACACTAATAATGTTTCTCGCACGTCCGCAGAATGCGATGCGGTACGGCTGGATTCACGACTAGCAGCCAATTGCTCGATTGTGAGAGTCAACATTTTGACCGTTCCCGAAATTCGTTCTTGCAAGAAATATCACAAAACGCCCAGTTTTTTAAAGGATGGTTGTGTGGACATTTATATCCGACTTTTAAATGATCTTTCCAATTAATATCATTTCATTTAAAACGCGTTATTAAGCGTAATGTCCCTTTTAAAATATACGAGTGTGTTTGTGGATGGGGTGTCATATTGCCTTGTTTTCTTTAATCGTGAATGTGATACGTTTGTGTTTTCCCTGGGTACAAGTATTGGGTTCACCTTGTTTTGAGCAAAATGTTCAGTGCTGTGTTGTCGAACAACGATTTGGCTTGTTATGACATGATACGAAGTGATGAATGTAGACTTGGACCAAGCTGAAGTTACAGAAATGCTTTCGGCCGTATGTACTGAAAGTGAGCAAGTGGAAAGTCCTATATAGGCCTACATGCCTACAGAAAATATGAAAATAGAGCGGCGCATCAAACTTTTACAGAGGAACTGAGTTGACATGCTATCAAAACTACAATCCCCTAGGATGCACGTCGGGTGCACGTATCATTCTAGGGGATCTTCTATTTCCCAGTTCTCTCAAAACAGTTTGACGCGCTGAACTACATTAGGCTAGCCCAGGTTGGACGACGTCTTCATTACGTCCAGGGTATTAATTCTACTACCATAACGAACAAAAGATTTAACACGTTTTTCATATTTTTTACTTGATGGAGGTAGCTGAAATTTCGTTAACATATTCATTGTGTCCAGAATGATACATATGCTTGGTTTAGAAAATGTAAATGTGCCCGTGGGGACGTGTTTATCGAAAATAAAACACAGATCCACGCTTTCGTCGAAAACATAATTATGCAGTACGAACTCCCCGTGTGAAGCTTACGCGCGCGTGCAACACTGTGTCATGTATGCGGAGTGCATACGACATGTTCGTACTGAGGATGTTTTTTTTTAACGAAAGCGTGGATCTGCGGTTTATTTTAGGTAAACACGTCGCCCACGGACATATTTACCTTTGCTAAACTCAGCGTATGTATAATTCTGGACACAAGGAATATGTAAACGAAATTTCAGCTTCCTCCATCATGTAAAAAATATAAATGTGTTATAATTTCTTTTCGCTATGGCTGATTGCAGACGTATACCCTGGACTCCGTCGCGTGTATGTACACAACGGAGTCCAACCTGGGCTGTTATGTAGGCCTATTCAGAATACTGATTCATAGAAAGTGAATGACCGACAACCTCGGGCTCACATTGCGGTACATGTACTAGAATTTCGAAATCACAGTTCTCGACTGGTTAATTGAGCTGGAGTTATGCCTCACTTCTTTTTTTACTGGTACAAGCGGGCCAAAACAGTGTCCTGTCAGTGCACCTATCGGAATGATTGACTGACTCCCCGAATGTCACTAACTGTGACTTAGACTTACCTACCGCACTGACTGACTACCAGTTGTGACTTACACTAGTCTCGGACCAGCTGTACAAGGCTTAATTGCCTATAGTCTTGGTTTACCTGATCTTCCATTTGGGGAGCATTTTATGATTTATCTGAACAATTCCAGAAATAAGACTACGGAAAATCTGAAGACCAAAATAGTATTACATTGCTTATCCCTACCAGAATCACTAAATAAGCATTATATACCTCTGACAAAATGATAATGCAATTTCCCCCAAAAAGATACTTTGAAAGCTTGTAACATTCGCGAAACCACCAAGGATTCAGTCACGAACTGACATTTCAAACCAAAATCTGAGAGACTGCAAATGACATGATTCGAAAGACATAATGATTTGGGCATTATTGCAATAATGACAGGAACCGCTGATAAGCTGAAGGCTAAAAAGGACGTAATTAGTGTACCAACTTTTGTGCTCTGTGTTTACGTCCTTAGTTGGCCTCAGTGTATCCGGGATTTATTTCATCCCATAACGTCTGATGAGCGCAATGGCATTGTGAAGATTTCATCCTTCCTCAATTACCTATATATAAAAAAACAGACGCCAATTTTCTCGCCGGGTTCTGAATGATTTTCCGGTATAGACTGAACTGTTTAGGGAGTTGATGATGAGCAACAGGGGCTAATTAGGACTAGAGTGACGAATATTGTGACCTATCTCAACAGCAACACTTTGACAATACAATGTAGGAATGAGGTTGACATGTCCGGTGTACGTGGGCGTATAGAGGCGGAAATTACAGTCCGTTGTAAAGGAACCATTGTGAGAGGACAAACCAAACAAACAACTTCATCTGAAGTTCCTCTTTTACTTCTATTCTTAGCTCCTCACCAAATCCGTTCCCCCTACTTCATCCTGCCCACTAGTCTTTTCCCTCCATCTTCTTTTTTTCATTTACAATCCAGTGTTCGATGCATTTAAATCAGAAATCGGAAAAAGAACGTATCCGATACACATGACAAAAGCCACCCACTCCAACAAATGGCATAGACAAACGAAAGACAAACACGCACAAAACAACATCTCCATGACAACTGCTGTCGATGTAAGACCTTCTTGATCTCATCAGGACAAAAAACAGGTATCATTGACATTTTCAGATTTGATTTCGTCTTTTCAGGTTCGTGATTTTTAGCAAATAGTACCGTCAGTTTTTGGACTCTATGCCTAAGTAAAAGAGACTGCAACAATAGTATGCGGATGGAATAACATCGTGCTAACTTGATTTTTATAGGCCTACACGTGTTTATTTGGCATTCCGTGCCACTGTAATGACATTATACCAACCTCCTTATACGTTCGCTTACAATGGTTGCTCTGATCTAATTTTCCCCGTATACAATTATATCGATCATCAGTCAACCGTTCCACTTTGTGTGGTATTGTGGTCAGTCGGAAAGCAAATGGAAATGTACTGTTTCCAAAGATATTCAGAAATGTTGAGCTGAAATCGTAATTAAGTTATCTTTCAAATATCCATCTTTTCAGCTTGCTATAAATTTAGAACCACCAAATCGCTCCATTCACACAGCTTTTATGTTCGCCTAAGTGATGTCAGAATTCAAGCATGGATTCGAGTTGGAAGGAACATATAGGATATCTTTGAGACACATCTTTTGACGCAATGTTAAATGTACCGTCTAAAGTCGGTTAATCACATTAGTACTGAAACACCAGAACTGATTTTTTTTTTTAATAACTCGTTCCACCTTGTGGATCTATTTGAAGCGTGACAAATCCTACGTTATGATGGTCCGGTTTTCTCATTTGTGATACGCAGTTTCCCTCAAACGCTTTTTTATTCATGACGTCATTTATTCACCTCATTATAAGGTTGAGTTAATCACCTTTCAAATGCGAGCATTTCGTACATGCACACATCTCTTTCGCGCGATACCAAATTCATTAAGTAACAAGATCGGTATCACAGCATCATATCCGGCCATGAGCCGAGCTTCAGCGGGTATTATCCCATCACATTTCTATCCAAGGAAGAAAGACCTCATCGTGGTCTTCTAGTGACATTATTCCTCAAGGGGGCATCGACAATCCGGCTTCAACTTCTCAAACGACTCACTTTCTTGTTGCCGCTGTTATTCATACACACCGACTTACCAGACCGCCGCGAGCAACCGTTTTCAGTAACTAATGAAGCATGTGAATAGTGTTTTCCTACCAAATACTTTACCGCGGCGCAGCACTTCCATGAGGCAATCCGGGCAAGGCACGGTGTTTCCTTTCTCTCAATTGACAGTGTTTTTCGTGTGCATTCATGTTACCTATGATCGGGATCAATCATTTTCATATTAGAACTACAAAACGAATTGTCGTTTTTATGACACCCATAAATGTTATAACATGCGAACGACGAAACACATTCAGAATAAACAAACCCAGTGCGGTGAATTTAATTAGTTTTGGTGTAAAATGTTACTGCAATTACAAACTAACGTATGTTGTACAATTACATAGCTAGCCGATTATAATCCAGAATAAAAGTAAAGTAAAAGAGAAGTATTAAGTGTAGGCAAACAATAGTAATAACATTACAAGACGTAATACTAGTTATAAATAATAATATATACTAGTCGTCGAAATATCATATGTGTTATTAGATTTAATTTTACGGAGAGATAAAAGCTAGCCACTGCAAACCGCTTACTTAATGGACTGATATTAATATGTATACAAATCTTAAAATATAGAAGGCCTAGCTGATGTTTTGTATCCTTTCATAATTTCTCTCAAAGTGCAAAGAAACTTTCTAGGATGGAAATGGAATTAAAATGCCCTCTTAAAATGAACATTAAGGATCCAAAATTAATCTTAAATTTGCCTTGTGCTGTACGCTGTGCATTATCGATGAATTAACCAAACACGATGTTTGTATGATTGTTTATTATGCTGTTTGGCGCCTTTTGTAAAACTCGGCAAATGATTAAGACCAAATGACATAAACGATCAAAAACAAACCAAAAGCATAAGTCCATTATCAGTATTTCTTTGGTACAAGCGAACTGCACTAAAAAAAAACCACACTACCTGAAAACAACATATCCAGCTGGGACCGCATTCGGCGGCTCCGGCACAGTTGTTGAGCCCTGGAGATTTCTCCATATCTTTCCAATCAATGAGATTACAATCGAATAATTAGGAATCTGGCGAAGATCTCTCGTCAGGCCTTTTAGGGCACTTCACATCCGCCACCGGTCGCGCGAGCAAACATTGTGTAGTCTCTAGGGCTCGGATGCATTATGCGTATCCGAAAAAAACCCAGCGAATCAAATTGTTTTTTTTTTCACTCCAACAAGAATCTACGAATGTTCGCAGTTCTGGAAGTACTGAATGGCATATTTTGTGTGGACATTTGAAAACCTGAACTCCCAACGCTCCTTTGTGGGTGGAACACCAAACGTAAGCAACAACCTTAATGTAAAACACCGGTAAGCAGCAACATTGAAGTAAACCAATGTTCTTTACTTATCTTATAATTATGTTGAATATGGATGGGGTTTTAATTAAAGAGCGAATGGTACTAAATATCAGCTCTGTGGAATGCCCCCTTATTTTAAAGACACACGTATATCTTTAAGAGGCTGTCCTTTTTTTATTTCAAGTAAGCAAAAATGAATGAGCAATTAAAAAAAAAACTCGTGCAATTTAAGGAACCACTGCCCTCTAACTGTGCCTTAACACAAAGGGTCTATGAATGTTTGCCAAGTCACCCAAGCATTAAAGAAGAGAATAATATTAACACATGGAAGGTATATTTGTATGTCGCTATATTAAACCATTGGGTCGCTCTTTGAAGTGGCTTGAAAGAATATTAAGGCGACACACTCCAACAAATCGACGAAGTTCAATTACCGGTACGTTCTTAAGTAAACTATCACTGGTCAGATTTGACCATAGAATACACCTGTTTTTAGAGTGTACAGAGGACAGGCGAAGAGAGCTAATTCATTATGAAGCAGTGTAAATAGTACCATAATAGATGGGTAATTTCTGTAAAGTGACAATGTCCGATGAAACTATACAATTAAGGCAAACATGGATTGGAATTAACTATGAAGCCTTCCTTTTTAAAGAAAATGTAGCCTTCGTGAAACCTATCCCATGTATATATATACATCGATAATTATTCTAAATATTTCAACACCATAAGCTGTACAGGACGATGCCCCCAGTCGTCAAGGGCAGACGCCTACCATAAGCTTCTCATTCCAACGGTATTCAATATTATATTTGATGCTCACGTAAGAGGGGTCTATGCTCTCATTAAGTAAGGCAACGAACTCGTATATTCCATTAGAAAAAGATGCATACCACAGAGAGAGAGAGAGAGCGACAGCGTAGAGGCTGTAAAAATGCTGTGCCTTTTAATCAAACGGGAGGTTCAGGCATAGGCCGCGCGCATAGCGAACGTACTACATGCCGACAATTAGGCCCGGTTAACGGTGGCGTTCACCAGTTTGATTGGATTACATTATAAGCAGCACCGACGCCAAAGCCGAATTAGCAGCGACAACATGTCCCAAATAATGTCTTGTCCAATATCAAAGGAGTTTCTGCCGCCTTTTGCATTCCGGCGGGAGACAGGCAAACGCGAGGTCCCAATGCTGGAATGGGGAACATTTAAACGAGGTATCAAAATCTGGCCTTCTCGCGATTACAATCACCTCGTGATGGGATTTTTGAGAATCTTTTCCTCATGCGCGTCAATTTTGTTGATCAGGATGTGTTACACTTGCCTGCTAATTAACTTAAACACATGCAGGTGTAAATGCATTTAATATATGACTGAATATATTGGCGGGATGAAATTACATACCTAATTGTTTACGTGACGAGTCCGACCTTCGAACATCAATACGTACACTATTCATTAATACTAATTTGATTTTGGCAGATGCAACATCATAATCGGACCAAATAATGCGTCCGCAAGACGGCAATACAATGTGTTGTAACGTCTTCGTGCTTTATGTTGTGACGCTTCTGTTCCGCTCTATTATTATTTTGAAAGAGCAGACACGAAGCCATTATGCATACAAGTGTATTTCCTAATCAGTATTTTGCGCTACAATATAATTGTACTCTTATTTATATTTTATTTGATTGTCATCGCCCGAAGGAGTTTATCTCTGTTAGTACGACAGATATTTGCAGGGATTGTGCCTTTGATGATACAAGCATGGCATTTGGCGCAAAGTCAGAGTATGTCATGAGAAAGATATTTGGCTAAAGGGCCATCGCAGATTTGTCCTTTGAAAAAATATGGGTAGGATAACAAGCAATGGCAACCATTTTTAGATTTTGGAAAATTTCTTGTTACTCTGACTGTGTGCCAAATGCCATGCTTGTATCATCAAAGGCACAATTCCCCCAAATATTTCCCCTATCTGCCCCACTATATTTGTCAACGGCCGTTAAATTTTAGATGGAGAAATTGTTACCTCCAGTTTATTTTGCCTTTTTAATTTTCTTCAAAAAACACGAGGGAGCACTTCCTTGGGGTACGTGTAATCGATGAGCAAAATCTTACTTCGGAATGCGAAAAGCACACTTTGGCAGGCAACTGTTTTATTTGTTGTCTTTGAAATGCAGTAAGCTTGTTGGGTTTTTTTTATCTCAAGTTGTGTTTGCCTTCACCCAGTTGTTAACAAAATGTGTATCGGGGTACGAAAGGAATCGGGCCCCAAAAGTGCTTGTTTATTAAGTCACGATTCGGTTTACCAACCGACCCAGAACTGTAAAACTCTACATTGATGTGCACCGACTATAGAGGTCTTAAATTATGTTTTTTTTTGTATGATCCGACTTCCATGTTGACATCTTGGCAAGCCCAGTGCTTTCTTGTTGTTCATGCATAATTGGGGCGGAGAAAAATACTACCAAACACACCGCAATAACTGCAGTGTAGGATTACACCTCATGCGTGCCGAATAAGATATATGAAAAAAAATGTGATTAGTGTAGTTGTTTGTTGTTTTTCTTTTTTTCGGGGGGGGGGGGTGTCCTTTGCAGCAGTGTTAAACAAACTATCCTTCTTGGAATTACGTTTGTTAAGCCGAATACATGGTTTTATTGCACATGCTGTAGGCTTAAAGCTCGAGAAACAAATCATTTCTTCGTTGCAGCTTTCTATTTGTTTTACGGTCTTTGTATCTGTTACGATTTGAACGTGAAACATAAAAAAGAGATTGCTCCATCCCGAGGAAGATTTGGGCGATAAAGTCAAGAGACACATATTCCGATGAAATCGTTCGTGTACTGTACGTCCATCAATGCAAATGACTTCATGATAGAGGAAGAGTGCTGACAATTATATCCGACTCGTGGTTCGTATTTCGCGCCGTTTGGTCGCCCCCGTCTTTTATCAAATATGTAATCAACTACCCCTTCCAAAGGGGTAATTGGATTTTGGTCAGTACAGGCATTGCTTCTCTCCGATATTAGATTAAGAATCGCAAATTGCTCTCCGAAAGCCCGTTCTGAGCACGACACTCTTTAATACTGAACCGAACGCCAAATAAAACAACCCAAAAAATAATTTACGATCAAAATTTGAAATTTTCCTTTGCTACAAAACGTACAAGATTATTAAAGTTGTAGCACACACACGCCTATGCGTGTAAACATGGAGAACTCTACGTTTCCATAGATGGAAGTACTGCATAATTGAGGTGAACATTCATATTGAGGCTTAACAGCTCTTTCTGCAATTCAAATATTGAATTTTACATTCAATTACATAATAAGCGTGATATATTGATACTTATGGAGTGACGGGTTTCAATTTCTGGAAGGGTATATAGCAATGGATTTGTAACGATTAAAAGCTCATTTTTTGGCCTTCTCCGAAACTCAAAGCGGGGGAGGGGGTGCAAGGGGGAGGTACGGGCCTCAAGTGAGGGGGGGGGGCGTTCCTGCAATGTGCACAATTACCCTATAGCTGAAGTCACTTGACGAATTAATTAAATTCGCGCTAGAGACAAAACAAAAACAAAAACGAGAACCCAGTCGTTCTGTATGCGTCTCACAAACTCATCAAATATAAAGGGTTTTTTATTATGGAGGTGACGAATTGATATGATGCTCTATTTTGACTCAAAAGAGCCCGATGACAATGATATTATTTACCTGGAGATTTACAATTGCTTGACAATAACAGAACGAGTCTTTAAAGACCAGCTTTATTGGAGCGCTATTCAACTTTGTCTTTAGATCCCGGATTTACCGATTTTTAAACCGTTTTTTCACACCCTGCAGAACATCTAACACCACCTGAAAGCATTCACCACTATTGTATAACCTAATCCGAAGATTACAGGTTGCACCATTTGTAGAGAAGAAAGAACTCTTTCTCTGGCAAGGACGCTAGTGATCCTCGACAGTGAATACTCGACTCAAAATTGGACACTACTTCACCTATTAAAATGTCAGTCTTTTTCCGTCATAATAATTGCTCATAGTTAAAGGGGTGCAAATTGGGCCACACAAGCTGCCAGGAAAAATCCGTTAGGATAATTTGATGCATTTTTTTTCTTGCAACCCTGGCCCAGGCCGAAAAAGGCCCTCGACTTCAGGTGGGATTTGAGAAACATGTTCGAAAATAAAACTCGCCTGACTAAAGCCGCATACTATTGACAATCGAACCAAGGTTGTTCTTATTATAAGCCGCTTTCCCATCTCCGAAACCTCGCTGACTTTTTAAGCCCCTGCCGATCAAATCTCGGTATCTGAGAATATCGCTCCGATCCCCCCACGCACTCCCCCCCCCCCCCAAATTCCACGATTTGTAATCATAATTATTTTGGCCCGCCTTGAGATGGTTATCTTCCCGGTGCACGCATCGGCAGTGACAGTCGAAGACAGACAGGTAGCGCGAGCGGGCGAAGCAAATGCAGTAATCCCGGCTTCTGGAGGTCAAAAAATCTGGAACTGAAAGATCATCATCCGTGATATAATACGATTTACGTCATACAAGTCTGTCACATTGCTTTTTAAAGCTTCGCCCTTGATGGCAAATCCCCAGCACGATGCGTATTATTAGATCTCTGTGCTCGAGCACAAAACAATAACAATGTTATCTTGATGGCAAGCGGATCCCCGATTCCAAATGTGATTGAAAGCGCAAATATAGACGCGGATAAGCCTGTTTGATAGACTTCGCTTCCATAAATAATTCGTCTCAACCCTCAACAAACATTCGTACGGTCGTTTGGTCCGTTTTAAGATCGCGCGTGTTTACCTTGCTTCGTTAAGGAAAGCTCCTTTCTCCAGCATGACATCGACAACGGTGAATTATTGTGTTTGCTAATTGAAATAAATGGGAAATATTTTTTTTCAGGCGCACTTCGGCGGCCACCGCTTAATGCATTTTTGAAGGTTTAGGGCGTTCAGTTAAAACGTAATCGTCGACTAACCGAGTGTCAAACACCGAGGCCGGACTCCTACAACTCATTGACTTTATATGACATTAATTTGCGTGGGGATCACGAGGGCGTGTGAGCGTTCGATTAGCCCAGCTCTCGTGGCTGACCCGTTTGCTTTCACCTGAGTTGAAGTTGCTGAACGCATGACCGATAGAAAACCCAATGCGCCCGCGGGAGTTGGCGTGACTACCAAACGCCGTGCAAAATTGCTGAAGGTGTAAAGCAAAGTTGTTTGGTATGGTTAGCAAAACGTTAGACCAAAGCAGCGCCATGAAAAGTTGCCTCCGGTGAAAATGAAGCGGCCCGTTAACAACTTCAATGCACCTAATAAAGGTACCAGCCGACCTCAGGATGTTAGAGGTCAACTGTGCCTGTCACCCAAGAGGTCTGTCCCTAACGCTCATACAGCGTGGACTTCGCCACAAGCTCGGCTGCAATTTTTTTTTATACAATCAGGCAAAGTCAACAACCAATTACGCATGCGTAAATCATTTTGTAGGATTAAAATAACATCACATGATTTGAGATGGCTTTATAAAGTTTAGTTTTGAAAGGAGATCGAAGCGATTGAAGCGGTGGCCTAATAATGCCACGGTGGCACTTCGTTAACAGAGCCTGAGAGTTGACCCCAGGTGGCGCGCTTCCGGACCCCTCGAGTCGGAGTTTTTTAAATTATTTTACCACGGAAAAGTCTTTTTAAAATTACTAGCATCTCAATTTATGGAAACTGAACAATCGCACGACGTGAAACAGAAATATCGTACCAAAAATTGACCTCTCCCTTCCGAAAATCTAAAATGCATGTGGACTAGTGGAACTCGGCGCACTCGTACAACGATGAACATTTATGAACTAATTTTGTGGCGATCTTTGGGTAAAAACTGAAACTTAATAGGAGACTAAAATGTCTTTTGGAACACAACATCTTTTTAAAAATAAACTTGAAGGACTAATTCTCATTTATAAACTTGAAGGACTAATTCTCATTTTACAGTTTATGAACTGTATTCAAGCAAGCCCGGCTAATTCTAGAATCCATCGGATGTAGGTAGTTAAATATTTGCCTCGTTATCATTTTCGTTCTCAAGCAAGTACGCGATGTGAAAACAAACGTGATCGAACAAGGAGACCTGGTACGAAATCCGGATGTGAAAGGTCATAGGTAGAATTCGTTTTTATCCATCTCCAACTGGTTTCTTATCAATTGTGGAGTGCAAGATAAAACTCCGACGTGGATGTTTCTTGGGGTGACCACGGTTAGAAATCATTCTGTCAAAAAAAATAGCAAGAGAAAGGGCAACCTCGTGTAAAATGCCCATAGAAGGGTCGTGGAGGGTTCCGGAAGCTCAAAGACGCTTTGTTTGGTCGCGTTAGGTTCAAACACGGTGACAGTGACCTCATTTTTCCAAAATTATGCTTTCCCAAAGTATGATTTTCTCAAATTGTGATTTTGTTTGTTTAATCATGTTTTATCAAGTCCTGATCAATGCGATAAATTTCACCTCTGTTTCAATTCGCGACTCTGGGTTATTTTTCCCAGGGAAGTAAAACCAGAGAACCATGCCGTCAACAACAATGATGCATGCCCATTGTGGTCAGTGACATTAGCTGGTTGCAGAAAAAAAAGTAACTTCAGCCCGGCCGAGTCTTCCCCGCGGCACCGCCCTTTATCTTCAAGAAGCGTCTCCATAATCGGTGTCAGCGTGACGAATTCCCGGTTTCTTGAGTGGGATGCCGTCGTGTGGTTTGAGGGCAGGTTCGTCCATCCCTTATTAACGTCGACACATAAACCGAAGATGTCAGCCGTCCAGTTGAATATGCGATGTCACGTAATATCAATAAATGATTTTGATATGAAACCCGCGAGCTCCGTTATTGAGCAAGGATCAGCGGCTTCTAGATTGCAGAAACACAACGCCAACCGAATTACCTCAAAAATGTATTGTTTAAAAGCGTATGAACCTATACGATTAAAGAGCATGCATGCAACCCGAAGCATTTTATTGGATTCCTTGGAAACGTAACTGGAGATTTTGTTTGTTTCTTTAATTTTTTAACACTGCAGTGTTTCTTTATTGGTTTTGTACGTGAATGCCTGTTAGTGAGCAATCTATGCACACAAACAGTGAGTATCCCCCCCCTCCACAGAATCCCTTATTAACCGTGTCACGTGTAAGGAAATAACGTGGACATTGTTGACAAAGAAGCTACGCGGGATCGTTTGCTATAGTGCATTTTTGTTTCGTTTGAAGCAACAGAATTGCTCCAAATCTTAAAAAGGTCAATTACAACTAAGTTGTTGAAGTTTAAGCTCAGTGGATACTATACATTTTGAGAAAACAGAGAAAACGTATGCGCCATTTTTGTGGACGCGTAACTGGATTTCTTTGCTATTAGGCCTATCGCACGTAAAAAATCTTTTCCCGTGGGCATATTTCTTAAACCACCTCCAATGATAGTTTTCTTCTGATTGATATATTCCTATGTTCACTTTGAGCTAGGATTTTCTCGTTGAATCGGTAGGTATACGCTTCCGGGTAATTGTTCCTTTAAACAAATACAACCCCAAAAGGTATGTTAGTTTCCGTAGACTTCAAAGTCATGGACATTTATGTTTTATTGCTATTGAAGTATTTATTTAAATAAAAGTGATGTTGACTTTAATTTGGTGACCATCCCGTTCGACAATGTGTAGAGCTCTCGTACAATTAGTCCGTGGGACGAGAGGCCGAAAACGCTTTAGTTTTCGAGAGTTTGCATGAGAAAAATACATAAGAAACAGCGCCCTCTAATGACACAGTCAGAAACCTTTTCGCACGGAATGAGCGCTTGCCAGAGAATACTTATTTCAAGTTCCATTTGAAGATCATTACAGATCAAATTCGTCCAAGCTGTTGCCGAATGGCAGCATTCAGAAATCGCATTCGTAGTTTATAAATCAATTAGACAAATTTAATTTCTTGACTAGCAAGGTTTGGCGTAGACTAGACGAACTGATCGATACTCCAGTACGAAAACGTGTACTTAATTGTTGTTTGAAATGCTTGACTGAATTTTAAATTGTTACACAGAAGAGGAAATTAAACGTTGGAAGTGCACTAAATCGATGGTGATGGACGAATATGAATATTAGAAACGGTGAATTCGAATGATAAACGTTTTAAAATAGCCGGGGAAACCTATATAATCGAATTTAATCCATTTGTTTATTTATTTATTCTTTTTTTTTGGGGGGGGTAAACCTGCACAGGTATTACCCACACGTACACAAGAAAAATGGTATTTATATTACATAGGTTTGTTCAATCTGTACTGAATGAGCATTACTTTGTTTATAGTTTTAACGAACCAAAACGAGATTATGCCCCCCCCCCATTTTCCCAGGCCAACAAAAGTGCCCCTCTCGCAGCTATTAATGTGCCCCCTCAAGATGAAAACAAAACTGCCCATCAAACGCACACGGATAAAAGCATAATGATCGCACTATAAATAAAACTGTCTCCTCTCTTGTTAAATGCAAAACTGCCCCTCAAAACACAAGTACCCCTCTCGCATTAACGAGATTGTGCACAAGTTCTAGAAATGGAAAACGTACCATCGAAAGCACAAATACCCCTCGCGCAATAATAAAATTGTGCCCCTTTGAGATGGAAAATTGGTCCCTAAAAATAATAAAACTGTCACTGAACTGACCATCAAAAGCAACAGTGCCCCTCTCGCGATAAAAACAAATGGTCTTGCTACATAACTATATAGGTAAAAGAAACACAAACGTATTCATAATTTGTTCCTCGTCATATAGGTTTATAGCGAAATGCACCGTGACCATATTCTTTTCCTCCACTTTCACACTGACGGAAGGTGCCCCTTTTTCTGAGCAAGTGCCCCTTTTTGGTGTCCCCCTGCCCCCCCCCCCCAGTTTGAAAAGGCGTTCCGCCGCCCCTGGATACACGGACTGTCGACTGTAAACGAAATTGGTCGTGGAGTGCAATCTTTATAACGTGAATGCTAGCAGGTTCTTCGGATATTTCTCAAGTAGAGTGATTCTGCATTTGAAAACAAAGTGTAATCCCCCACATGGCTCAAACCACAACCATCAATGACACTTCGCGTCAATTATTCCCGATTGAGAATCGACGAGCACAACAACAGTAAACCTCATCCCTTCCTGAACATACTTCAGGCTCCTTGCAGTTGCTCTTGAAACATCCATTCACCACTTGATGTATTAAAAAAAAAAATCTTTAAGGATAGTAAATGAGCAGATTTGTTAACTTTATAAAATAATTCGTTTCTGGAGAAAATCACCACAACTTTGTTGGAGTACTTACGGTGCTCTCTTCGTTCAGTGTCCGACGAAAGTTCTCAAGGAGAGAGGTATGTTCTACCAGTAAAGCTGCCAGCGATTGTGGTTGGCAAGGTGCAACACTCACGTACACTTCGCTTCGACAAGACAGGTGTGCACTTCAGGGCCGTGAGAGACTGTTGAACACCTATTTATGATACAGGAAGAGAGACAGGCGGGCAGTGTTATCCGTTGCTTTTTCATGTCTTAGGTGTAAGCGTAATGTATGTGACAACTTTGTGTGTAAAAAAAACAAAAGGAAATAAACACAATGCCGACACATCCACGCTTCCTATTTAAAATGAGATATCGCTTTCAAGTATCATCTCGAGAATCGCCAACAGGTCATTAAACCATATAAAATGCTTAGAGGTACGTTTAGATATGCACACACACGTAAATACTCGCTATGCGAAGACAGTCCCTGCTGAGATGAGCATCGCGCTAATAAATTCAAATTTTATGCGCGCATGCGCAGAAGCAAGAGTGAGGCAAGCAGCACAATCAAAATTTCAGATATTTGACCAACACTTTTGAAGGCCTACATGTACTCCCATGCATAACCAAGTTCGGTCGTTGTCTCAATAAAAAATGAACAACTTCTATTTCGCTAGATAATAGCAAATTATTTTTCTCTCTTTGTTCGTGTTCAACTCGAAACTACACGAACAGTACATAAAACTACTCGATATCCTTTACGAATAAATGCACGATTGGCTAAGCGCTTCCCGTCAAACATGTTCATCAATTGCAAACATTTTTGTACATTAGGACTGCAAACTGCAGATCGGTGGCCGTCTCTCAGCGCCAGCTCCATAAAGCGATTTCAATATACTAAAACATCGAGATGGGAAGATGACATGACTACAGCGCCGACGGTCAAGTGAACCTGAGCCGACTTGCGGGTCATCAGTACCCCATTGCCGGTAGGGGTAATGATTGACGGTGGATCGAAGGACGTCCGTCGAGCTGGAAAAGATTGGATGTGCAGCGCATCAGAATCAAGAATCACTAAACTGTGCCTCGTTTAAATATTTCCTTACAACATTTAGCATTAGAGATTATTTTACAACCTTATTAATAAGGTCTGGGTCACGGGAGATTCCAATGATATCTTACATTTTCGGAGGAAACGTTAACAATTCCTGATTATATCTGACGCGGACTATACGTACTTGAAGCAGTGGTTGAATCCATCAAATTATGAGCCTGAGATATTAACATGATACTGGCGCCGCATATAATTTATACCATGGGTACAATTTACCGTTAGAAATCCAGTCCCACATTAGTGGTAACACCTGTCTTTGAAACGATGTTTTGAATAGAAACATAAGTGAGTGGAATCAATTTTGTAACCGGGAAATTCCTTGGTGTCATAATTACATCCCACACAGTTTCCACATGAAGTTATGGGGATTTTAAATTGTACTTTTTGATGATCATTCAAACAATTATCATCTTGACCCCCAAAAGGGCGCAAAAGGTGAAACTGCTCTTATAAGGGGCCGGGTATATATATCCTCCAGACATTTTGTCTCGGGGAGTTGACTTTTGTCACAGGGACTGGAAGATATTAATCGGTAGAGAGGTTTTACAAGATGCCAAGCTAAGAAAACAAAGCACTTATTGAAAATCGATATACCTAGTAACAAGAAATACAATCTCATCGACTTAATCTTCGTGAGCAATTTAGAGTTTGAAGGTTTATCTGGTTAAATCAGATCTTTATCGGGCAAATAAATTGAACAATTGCAATTGGCTTTTGATGTTAACAAAAAATCTGAATTGACCATAGATCAAGACCCGAGCCCTATCGGTCGGCCGAGATTTTGAATACTCCTTGTGTATCGACAGTTTCAGAAAAAAAGTGTACAGTGCAAACAACTTTTGGTATAAATTTTTCAATTTACAACTTATGCACAATGTTGACCCATATTCCACTTTCGATTAAAAAAAAATCCCGGACGTGATTCCAACTAGGACGCAAAAACCAACATACGCAGGCGCGGATCGGGGGCGTCGAAACCCCCGCTCTGACACCCCCAATTCTTGAATCTCCCCCTGGTGCGCATTGTGATGCGAATGAGAATCGACATGAGCTTTGTTCATGACAGAAATTTGGATATTGACTCCACATTCGTTGGCATTCAAAGAACATGTTCCATTGTCGGCATTTTTACAAGTCAATAATTCAATCGATAATGTGCTCTTTGATTTACATTCCGCACACCGAAAAGATGCACTTATGTTTTTTTTTCCGCTCGTACACTGACATAAAATGGAGTAAATCGATTTTTATCAACGATGGAAATATGCCCGCCCTAGATACTTAAATAATTGAATCGGAAGAAGAGCAACCGGGTTATATACATCGGGCACACAACCTCATGTGCCAATGGCATGTGATTCTATGGGTTCGAAGAGTTTTGTCATGTGTAGTCAAAATAAGAGCGCCAGATGCTGTTGATACTTATCATTGGTATTATAACCGGTGGGTATGATTTTATTACGCCGGCTTTTCATGTGGTAATGATCGTCTGTTTCCTGTGTGGATCCGCTCATTGTATCAAGTAGGCATAGAAGGGAATCGCCTTAGTGATTAAAGGGATATTACGGCCTGGAATACGCCCGATTGCAAATACAAAACGCGTTTTAAACGACATGATATTCAATGGAAAGAGCATTTAAAAGTACAATATAAACGTCCACACAACCCTCCTTTAAAAACTGGATTTTTTTTGGTGTAATTCTTGCGAGAACCATGCGAGAACGAGGGGGTCACAATTTCGTCCCGAAAAATCGAGCTGTGCAAGTGCTAGTTCTGATTCCAGCTGTATAGTGGTCACCTACTGCGGACGTGTAAGAAACAACATTTGTGAATTGGTGCTTTGTGTAATTTATGGTGCACACAACGTGTATCGTACATTGACCTTTTCACTGAGTGAACATTAAAAAAAAAACTAATACGCCTACAGAGGCTGTTTGCAAAACATGATATTATTTTCGAAGTTCTACCCCACGTAATATTATGTTTACATAAGTTGATACTGTTGACTATTATGATGAGATATGCGTTGTTTTTACACCTAAAGGGACGCATGCCACCTGAGGCGAACCCGAGGGTGCCATACGCCAAGGGTGTAAAGAACACTTTCCAATATCACGCTGATCAATAATTGTTTTGTTAAATAGGCAAAGCCAATTATTAGTATGTATATAATCATCGCAGTGTACGATAACCATAACATCACTGGGCAACAATGACGTCATGCTTTGTTTACATGTGTGCACTGCTTCCCTATGGGAGCTTGGTGGTTCTCGTGCGCACCTGACACCCATAGGAAAATGCACATGTAAACAAAGCGTGACGTCATTACGTCCCAGGATTATTACTTTGAACGTTCGTGTCGACCTTAAATGCTCAATGAGTGCGTTCGATTACTTCCCCCGCGTTTACTCGTGCAAACGCGACAGCGTTCGATCTGCCTCTCACGTGACTTCTCGCGCTTACTCGAGCCTAGCCCAAGCAACCGACTCGCCGAGCCGGTTACTTGGGTAAGTATCCCATAAGGCCATGCAATAAACATGGCTGCCAACGTGACGTCCGGCGGGCGATATTTTTTCCGTATGCATGGGCGTAGTTTTGAAGTACAATGAGTTGCAAGTCAGGTTCTCGGACTTTATTTTCCCTTGAAAAAAAATCCTCCAAACCACATATTGGTAAAAGAAAAATGTTCCAAATGACTAACAAACCTTTTTAAGAGAAAAAAAGAAGTAAAGGAGAAGAAATTACAAAACAAAATCCAATGGGAATCGAACTCACACCATCGGATTTGTAATCCAATGTAGTATCCATGACACTACAGCAGTGACTCAATTGATGTGGTTGTTTTTAACATTATACTATTATAGGGCCCTCCAGCATAATTCTATATAGTAGCGAGCATGTGGCATATGGAAAAAAAATCGAGCCCGGCGGGCGCCTCAGGCCGTGTCCGAAACGGGCTTCCAGAGCCGCTACGGCTGCGTCTATTGTCAGCGCGTCCCCGCATAATTTCAATGGGTGTGGACCTAGACCTAGCTCTAGACAGTTGATTCGGATGCAGCCTGTGTCATGTCAAAGTTCAACTTTCCAGCTCTTGCACGAAACTTTACCCGAAATCGTTCGTTTATTTAGTTCCACTGCGCATGTCTGTCATCACGCGAGGAGCCAGGCGCGAGTAGGCTGGGGGAAGTAATCGAACGCACTCAAGGGGAAGCAGGTGCCATTCATCAGACGCGCTACGCCTTTCTTGCGCAAATGATGTGAGTGCCAGGACGGTATTTGAGTGACACCAATAATGGTGGAACATTCGTTTTTACCAATTTAATGCGTGACTGTTATAGACCAATGAAATTACAGTATCCGAGACACGATATCACAGATAGCTCTCACAAGCCAGCTGAACGCCAATTAAACCTCTACCGTTGCTTTTGTTGTACAGATGCCAACGACGATTGTAATGTCTGGCTCGTAAACAAAATAATGCAAAGATCGACCATAAGGTAACAGCATTGTGTTGACCGATTTAATGGTCACAACTTCTTGCATAATCATTGTGCATAATTTTTACGCAAAGCACAATAGTCTATAAGTGTAAAGAGGCCTTGAATTATTGAATGTGCACTAAAAATACAAAGTTGCCTAATCCATTGACTAAAGAGGCCTAAAAAAGGAAACAATTACCTCTGTGTGAGAAAAATACAGTTTAATCGTATTGATAACTCTTTTGCATTTTACCCAAACAAATTATACTTGTATAAACTGCGAGGCAGGCGATGCCAATGAACATCTTTTGTCGACACTGACGTGTTTTCCGGTTTTGCAGATAATCTAGTTATCATTGACAGATGGTGTCCAGTTCTCTCCCTCCCCCCCCCCCTCCGCGCTTCCGATATGGTCCTCCGTCCCCCTATGTTGACAAGACATCGCCGCCACTGGTACCATTAATCCATCTCGTATCGCGTCCGAAATCAATCCTTTTGGAGTTGATATTATAACCAATTCTAATTTTTTTCTTTTACTTTTCCCCCATCTTTTGAGCAAAAATAGTCCCAGAATTTGTTTGCTTGACTCGTCCATCGTGTTGACAACCATGCATGTCACTTGCGTACACAATCCACAATCCGATATCAGAGATAACTATCAGATTCTATAATCTGTATAATCTGTAGGCCTACAGAAATAATACCTGATGTATGTCACTCCTCTCTCAGGACTGACATTTGAACGCAGGGGAAATACCTTGAAAACGATTTCGAGACGAAAGTACAAGGAACTACGTACCTTTACAGAGCGTTACTCAGACGCTCTTGTGTACAAAGGTAGGGTGATTGCACAATGACAAAGGGAAGTGGCTGGCTGAAAAGTGCACATGGAGTTGCAATTAAACTTATTAGAAATTCAAAGAAATTCACACCTTTGTAAGACTTGTACAATTGAGCCTCCAAACGAACAGTGCGAGGCCGATAGGATCATTGGATTTACATTTTGCATTCATTACATTTGTGGATCAAATGCATTGATCTCACGACCACCTCTTCAAACCTTGATGTTAATTGATATGCCACAACTTGTCCATGTAGTTCAACCCCCTTTGAAACATATTTTTCTCCTTCCAGGGTGCATACAAATGCACATAAGGCTATTGAGGTTCAAAATCAATATAACTAGACTTATTCGGTACGAGTTTCAACGTACACGTACTACAAAAAAGCGGACCAATTTCCTCCTCCCCTAATGAGGATATTCTCAGGAAAAGTCAAACTTCATTCATGGAGATTGATGACTGCACATTTTCGCTGTGGTCATCATTAAGTCAATCCATTCCAGTCTGTAGATCACATTTTGTACCGGTTGATAACAGGTGCCCGGCCACCTGGCAGGTTCCCACCATGCACCTTCCTGGTCTCCTGCATATCACCTACATTCAGGGTCCCTGCCCTCCATCCATTTAAAGAGGATCTCCGAGTGTAATTTACCGAGATAGTCCGACGGTCTGAGCCCCACGCCAATGAAGTGAAAATTCAAATTACTCAAATCAATCTGACGTGACTTTTCAGCCCGCCTGATTTATTTTGAGCAAATAACAGCGACGATGCGGTGTGGACATTGAGAGTGAACGGATGGTCCCAGTCCTCCTATCTTTTTCACCTACCATACCAATTAATCATTCGTCATTCGTCTGCGGTGCATATGGTTTTTGAGCGATATTTCTCTGTTAATATTGTCCAATTTAACGATGTCTTTCTGAAAGATTTATATATTGGATTTTTTTATTTGGGAGACGTACATTTTAATTGATGGTATGAACCCGATGTTTGTACTGCGCCAGAGAAAGCATGTTGGTTAATTGGCGAGATGTCTGCGCGTGTACGCCTACGAGCTACGTGCTCGAAAGAGTTTTGAGGAGCGAGTCCCCATCCCAGTAAGCTGGGGAGTGGGCTGTCAGACAGTATAATACATGTACATTATATATACTCAGACGACAATGAATTAAACCTGTCCAATAAAGAACTATTGTTTTATATTTTATCATACTATATTTTATTCAGTCACAAATGTTTGTGCTGGATGCCAAATAAAAGTAAATAATTATTTAAAGTATGTTTCTGAATGGTGAGAACATACTTAAACATTTTTTTTCCATCACCTACTTAGCTTCCTCAAAAGGAATGGAAAATATATTTCGAACAACTCCCAGTATTTAGAGAGCTCCCTCTAAATTTGCAATGGTAATATTTAATTGCCGGACCTTAAAGTGGATCGTTGAGATCATATTTTGAGAGTAAACGAATTAACTGCTTACCTGATCCCTGAATATCGGATTAAGACACCTCTGGTTAGCCTCGTCAGTCCGCAAGTTTAAATATTTGTCCAGTAGAAGTTCACCCAAGCTACACAGAGCGAGTTCGGCCCGGGGCGGGAATGATGCATGACCCCAGCACCTTTTCAAGTCTGATTAAGGTCTGGAGAAAAGGTTGGGAAAGTCACGCGCGTAAAGAAAGACTGTCTTAATTATTAAAGACATTGTTTTCCCTGCTCCAAGACTCATACCCATGGTTATTTGTTTAGCAGGATTTGGCAGATCAAATATTTATGAACTTCGTCCAAGGCATCCCATGAGAAAATGCGCAAAAAAAAGGCCCCTTAGAGTTTGGATTCAATCAAGTCATGTTTAACACATTAATGATGTTTGGGCTCGATCTGTTTACACTGGCTCTCCCCGTGCTATTTTGAGTTTCAAACCCGTACATGTTGTAATGTCAACAATGTTTATAGTTATGGAATAATTACCTTACAAAATAATGAAGGGTTTGTTTCCACAACGCGATGAACGCCGTTTTGTTACTTTTCAGAATCCCGCCCTCTCTTGGCTGGCCAAAGTCAGTTTCGACAATATTTAAGAATGCAATAATACATTTTTGTTGTAATTTAGAAACAACTGTTATATTGTGTATTTTCGGTAAACACGTCGCCCAAGGACATACATTGCATTTACCTTTTCTAAACCAAGCATGTGCATAATTCTGGACACAAAAAATATGTAAGCGAAATTTCAGCTCGCTCCACCAGGTAAAAATATGAAAAAAAGTGTTATCATTTATCGCTAAGGGTAGTAGAATTAATACCTGGACGTCAGTTGTAAATGCAATGAAGACGTCGTCCAAACTGGGCTAACTATAGACTGGCCCCAAAAAAAGCATGCTATGCCAGATTGCTTTCTCGAAGTATACCATGCACTTAAATGTGCCAAATTTGCTGCCACGTCCCACGCGTACTGCATGCCGTCTGACCGTCTGACCGTACGAAGTTGACGGCTTACCGGATCTGACAACGAGGTCATTAATTAATTAAACACATAACATCGTGACACCGTTTGAAGAAGGTTGCGGAAGCGGTGAAGCAGCTGGAGCGAATCAGTATTAAACTATGAAGATGGAGTCTCTTTGCGAGCTTGGAGATGTTTTATTGGTGTTACTTCCGACTAGTGGATTTCGGACTGGATGAGTGCAAGAGCTACGCTGTTGTCATTCGTTAGTACAGCTAATGCATCACAAGTGAAATCACAAGTCTATCACAAGTTAAATCAAAGGTTATTCCCAAGGTTATTAGGCCACAAGCATCATGGGATATACACTGACACAAGAATGACTTTGTCACATTAACTCTAATACTGGTAACTTGAGTTTGGACTGAGTGTCACGTGCTTTACTTGTGGCATTGTATTTCGAAATGCGAGCTGTAATAATGATCTGGGAAAGAGGCCGCGAGACCAAAACATGTTTACGAACTGAAAACCAAAACGTGTCGTGCTAAGGAGATTTACATATATGTGTCTTAAATGACAGGATTAAACTCGTCTTCGTGACAAGATAGTTTTCCAGGCAGATAAGGCAGCAGCCACTATCTTGCTCTATCTTGGATGACAAATTATCTTGTCAGGGTGATGGATTAATCACTTTATGCACCCAATCATTAGACACCCTGTAAATATGTGTCAGCATGACATATCTCATTTTAATTGTGCGGTGCGGTTATCGTTTACATCATCTCCGGATTTGAACTGTCTTGTACTTGTGTACAGCTCAACAAACGAAAGGTTGACAATTTGTTTGTTCTCAAATGGATTTCGACGTCAAAGTCTGTCGCGAAGACGTCCTCAAACAAAAGAAGAGGGGATAAAAAGACTTGCTCTAGGCTGGTGTTCCGTTGATCGCTGGTTACCGTATAGGCGTAGAACGAATAACAGCCCTATATACATCAAAAGATGATCGAGTTCGTCCCCAGGGCACTTATCCTACATCTATGTCAGAATGCCTGGTAATGTGACTACGATGTATATCCTCCTTCTCAATTCGGATGTCAAGAATTCTGTTTAATGACAATTCCATTTACGTTTTAAACTAGGCCAACATTCCACAGGGAAAAACCCGACGCCTCAAGCCACCCTCTTTTCCAAAGCTTTAAAAAAAAAAATACATCACACATCTTGATACATATTTGAAAGGTGTATTTCATCAGCCAATTTGAAAAATATTTTATGGATTATATTATGGCCAATTCCAAAAAGTGCCGTTTTTATCATTTTGTCCAAGGTTTTAATAATTGTCACTGATTAGGAATGTAATGGATTTGGGGTGAGGGTAGTTTTTGCGACAATGGTCATTTCTCTTTTTGGAAAAAGACTATTTTGTTTAACATCTTAGATGTTTACTGTTCTGTTTTGCCCTATACTAATGGTTGGCCATAACTCAATCAATATTTTTCCTATTGGAAGGATTTTTTCGTCGTTAAAAAGCTAATGAAATAAATTCGTCATATATTATGTATCAAGATTTGTGATGTATTTTTGAAAGCTGTGAAAAAGAGGGTGGTTTAAGGGTTCGTTTCTTTCAGGACACCTGTAGTTTAATGAACAATTCCCAACTTTCAAGAATATTTATTCGGTTCATCTCACTTGCCCTCAATCATGCATGGCCAAACGCCCAGTTTCGCCGACCTAAGTTTCTTCCCCTGCCAAGGATATTGCCTACTATAAGGAAACTATATTTACTTTATCAAAGAAATCGGAGTTATCTAACTTGAAGAGTGATCGTGACCATCACAGTCACTGTAGTCTTATCGGGATGGACAGAATGCAATTTACCGAATTTCTCATTTCACTTAATTTAAGTTGACCTCTCAGTCTGTTCTTCTCTGGCTATGGTTGAATAATGATATCGACCATGGAGAAATGAAAATAGCCCGCGGTAGCCTATCCGGAGAACTATGATACAGGTTGTGATTGGAGCCCGGCGGCCCAACTTATAACCAATGCCGGGTAATGTCAATTGAACCCTGGGTCACTTTTTCCGTGAGCTGACAAAACAGTGCCGACCATTTATTGCAAAGAAAGGTGGCTATAAGGGAAAATAATGGACCCCGGCTAGACTATTGAAAAAACGTTGTAGTCGCTATACTATAAGGATACGTTAACATTCATTGCATTATAAATATTCTGGTTGTGTTCACCTTGCTCATTTAATAACATTGTGATGTACCTGAAAAGCGAAACTTATCTCCATGTAGCCTATTTTTTATTTAAAAAAAGGAAAAGAAATGAAAAGAACTAAGTTCAAAGTACTCCAATTGAAGATCTACCTCTGACATATATAAGGAAAGTGCGTGTGACCTAGCTTGTGTCTCTGCCAACAACAGTGTCCACATTTTCCTTGATATCAACACTCATCGCGCCCCAAGGGAAGATTATCCTTATCCACCAGGTAAAAACAAACACACGTCTACGGAAAACTCCTCGTATCTTCAGACTGGCGAATCCTTCATATCCCTGTATTCCAAAAACCAAAGCTTTTAGATGACATTCACCACTATTAAGGTCAGGATTCACTGAGATAAAAGTTGATTTCCCACTCCTTATAGTTTGACAAAATACATGTTACATGATATTCATGATAGGTGGATCATCTGGAAAACAAGGAGGGTTGATAATATAGATGACCGTCTCTCTTTCTCAAGAGAATAAGTTGGACAAGACTCCAGTAACAGCCGAGAAAACGTCATTAATTTGAAGTTGAAGGCATGTATCGCTCTCCCTCACGGGGTGCCCAGATTTAAAAACAAGGCGAGTGAAGAGAAAAGCAGACGGTTCTCGTAAGAGCAGACAGCAAGTGTTGCAGTGAACCACAAGGAAGAGGGTCAGCAAACAAGGGGGAAACAAATTGCATTTTGCCGGTTTTACGGCTCAAAGTTGGCAGGTCCTGTTCCTGACTGCTGCGACAGGTTTGCGGTGGAACAAATAATGACAGCTTTCGAGACAACATATTGCAATACTTATGATCGTCTTTCGGAAGCATAACTTATGAGAACGAACAGCATAGTGCCGCTGCTGGTCAATATGCTTACGTCATCTTGTACATATATTTAATAATTTTTTTTATGTAGATTTAATGTGTTGGTTTTAGTTTTAAGAATTAGTTGCATTTTCGTTTTAATTTGTATTTATTTTAAGTTTAATTTTGATTTTCGTTTTTTTTTCATTTTCATTTTTTAATTTTGATTAATTTATTAGTATTTTTATTATTATATAATTAAATTATTATATAATAATAATTTAATTATAATAATGTGGGGGCTAATCATCCTTACTGGCAGCTGAGGAGCGGAAGGCATGTAAAGGCGACTTTAGAAGCAGCCATGCGACTCATGTATGACCACGGAGCACAGCCAGAGATCGAAAGAGTTTGATTTTTGTGGAGAAAGGAACACCGGAGAGCCCGGGAAAAAAACCCTCGCAGCACAGGAGAGAATCAATCCACAACTCTACTTACGTATGGTCCAAACCGGGAATCGAACCTGGGCCACAGTGGTGAGAGGCAAGCGCTTTACGCACTAGCCACCCATGCTAAGTTTTTTGCCATGTGTATTTTTATAATTGTATTTGTTTGTTTTTATGATACATGTATGGCGGGTCTCCGCTGTTGGATATCCAATAAATAAATACAGGGCACTTTCAGAGACATCCTGGGGGAACATTTTGACAAAACATCTCACGAAAGTGTCAGACGCGGTCCCACTTGACACCATTTCAGTCTTTCGTTTTAAATTCCTTGGAGAAATCTAACATTCATCTTCTTTTTTAAAGAAAAAAACCTGCTCTACTGCAAAACAGACTGCAATTTGTATCATAAGCATTACATGCCAAGGAAAGTGTTCAAAGTCTTGATGGACACAAATGAACAATTTCATTTCGAATACTAACCAAATAAGCCGGAATGCGAGGAACAATCGGACAAACTTCATTTCATAAATCTGACAGGTTAGACTAATTTGTTTTTCATGATTGTCCAACAGTGGATCCCTTCCTTTTATTTGTTTTTAATATGCTTTATCCTCTTTTATTTGTTTTTAATATGCTTTATCCCCAAGATGTTTCTTTGTCACCATGTATGTCGGTAAGTAAATTCCATGGCCTACAATTACATGTATGGACTCCAAAACCCGTGTCGTAAACATGACGTCACGATGACGCACTTTGATTCCAGAAAGGTACGATATATAGTTTCCGAGCTAGTGCAAATTTAAGTTACTTGCAGTAAATCTGTGACGTGCCCAATAGGTTGCCGGATCATGACACGACTTGCAAAACGTGTCTGAGGACCTCAATGCCATCCTCAAGATGTGAGTGGATCAGCCTTAACGCCATAGAAAACTACCCAATGAACGTCAAACGGCTGGTTATGATTCGTCTTTGTTACATATGACTTGTTCAGACCATCTCATGTTAATCCAAATGAAGTTAAACAACAGCTGTTTACAAACCAATAATAACCTGTTCCGCAGTCAAACATAATTTCATCATTGCACACACATCAATTTGGTCATGGTCTGGATTTTTATATGACTTTTTTAAACATAAATATTTGTAATTGTTTTTGGTCCTCTACTGGGGGATAACCAGCTATATTATACAGATGCATATATCCCATTTCAGTCAATTTAAAGTCGTACAAGAAACAAACAACGTTTAGTACTCGTACTCGTACTCGTTCTCATGAACATATTTTCGTACTCGTTAACGTAGTCGCGTACTCATGGAAATGTACTCGTACCCGATTCGTATCGTACTCGCAAGAAAATAATCCATACTTGTCCTAGTACTGGAACATATGAAACCAACATTCGTATAATCGTATATCATACTTATGAAACTATTTTCTCGCTAAATGTTTCAATTTATTAGAGCTATTCAGTGGGAACGTGTATTCCATTCTCTACTTATTGGGAAGGTTTAGCATATCAAAAGGGCTCACCTTTAATCCAATGTTACAGTCATCGTTTTTCCATTACTGTCTATAGTTTGACAGCAAAATGCCACTGCGAATGACGTGTTCTCATTGAAAAGTACCCGTGCTCAAACTCGTACTCGTATGTGGAAATGTTATCGTACTCGTAATCGCGCATATGTGAACTTCTTTTACTCGTACTCTTGTACTCGTATACTCAAGAAGAAAATACTCGTACTGCTTGCACCTTTACTCGTGTACTTGTGGAATGTGCCTCGCACTCGGACTTGGGAAAATAATGCACTTCACTCTTACGCCTAAAATGAGCTCGCACGTACACCCCCTGGACAAAGTACTCGTTCCTGTATCTCCACTACAACACTGCAAGTTCAGGACTATAAACTTCCCAACTGCTGTTTTGACAATCGAATGACCTTTTTGATGTTCACAAACTGGGATACATAATTGTATTTTGCCCCGATGAAACCTTGGTATGAACTCCTGTGTCGTCTTACATTCTCAAATCCCGCAACATGTGTTGTCTCTCCCCCCCCCCCCTAGTTACGCTTCACATTCAAATTGATTATCAGCACGCGCCGAGAGTGTGGCCGAGTGTTCCCACGAGCAATCAGCTGAAAAGGTGCGCGCCAGACGAGCCATATTCATACTGTCCTTCGGATGCATTTTTGGCGCCAAAGTGGTAATCATCAGAGCGGAGTGCAGGAATGCAATGTTTCAACACTCTGTCATCTCCGTTTCAGCTAGTTTATGTGATCATGTATACAGAGCGCATACAGGGGGACGCAAATAAACAAAAACAAATAAGCGAATAAAATTACTATCCTTCTGAAGCCGGAGAAGATCTGTATAATGATACGATCCTTCTGAGAACAAAGTAGGTCTGTATACCATCCGGATTATTGTGCAAGGTCGAGCGCCAAAGCACGACTCACACGTACACAAGCACAGTGGTGGCTTGTTGCAGCGGTATTTCCAAATCACGCCAATTCAATTGGTAGAACAGGCCCTTAAGTCTTTTTTCCTCGCATGGGATATAGGATGCGACAGCTGACCCTGTACATCTGGTTCAGAGCTTCCATTCTGGCAACCTTATGCATCTGGCAACAATATGTTTGTTCAAAGACCGTTCATTGAAAACAACTCCCGGCATGCAACGGCTAATGAACAATCCAATGCTAAAATCCACGCGCAACCCGAGGAAACACATACCAATACATCACTTGGTGTGCGCCTTAGTAATGCCGCAGTTCAGAAGCTTCGGCAAACAAGTTTTATCATCATTAATATGTATGTTTTGCTGTAGCCGATTCTGTTTGTTAGTCGATGAAATGAACCAATCTCCTTTTTTTTCTGTGTAATGACATTTAGCCAAGGTATGCACGACTGTTCAAGTTGGAAAAAGTGTCAGATCAATACTACATTATGGCTCATACTTATGCTCATCCTCAAACTGTAAAGTGAGTATACCTGACATGGGCGTGGATCCCGAGGGGATGGGGAATGCCTCTCCAGTAAGTTTGGGGTGGGGACACCAATGGCGATGTCCCCCCTTATAAGTTATTCCAGTCCGTGTAGATGTTATATTTATACTATACTTTTCCAAAATATGTTATTATATTGCTGTAAGATATTACTTGTGCACTTCTCCCCTTTTCACGGAAATGCAACAATATACATGTATTGCGGAGAATGGACCTAACTGCGCATTATTAAGTGAAATCATACGCGCTTGAGTAGCGCCCCCTATAGAAAGAAGGTGTCCATCTCCACCCCACCCCATCACCGCTGTTCTAACTTCCCAAGCTGCTGGTCCCCCGTCCCGCCAAAGTTGACAAGAAATCGCCCTGGTTGGTGCCTGAAGTTACACATCAACTCAGTTGTGTCAGAGAGGGGGAAAAACATGTTGTTGGTGAACTGCAACGAATTTCAAGGTCAAAACAACAACAAGGGTTTCACATCATATTTTACATGGATATTTGCGCAAATGTGTTTTGCATTTTGTGCCCCACTTTTAAATTAGCTTCCCTGAATGCCAACTCCCCGAACTTGCCAATCCAATAACGTAGGTTCGTACCGTACCGTCCACGGTTATCTTTGCGACCCATGTGAATAGAGTAATCAAAGACGCGACATGCAATTATATGGGTTCCTAGGCGCGGTCAGAGAGCGTCTCCCAGGTTCCGCTGCTTTCCGGGATTCTCCACTTTTCTTGTTAAGGGAGTCGGGCGGTTTTCGTAAGAGTCGTCCAAAACTAATGCACTCGTCAGACGTGTACACCCGGGATTTACAGTTTTAATTCGCGGTGTCGCTTTGAAAATGTCTGGCCAAGGCTGGCTCCCCGGTCGTTGAACCCTCCAAACCAATTCATCACTGATTTCGGATTTTTGTGTGATGAATGTGTGAGTTTTCGTTTGTACAATCAGACACATTTCGGAGGGTAGAGTATCGATGTTGATTCTGCGGAACACCTTTTCCCCGCAGGAAATCAGATGGCACGGATCTCTTTCTCCCCCAACTAAGTTTACACCGATACAAATTGTTCTATGTGTCACATTACGTGTAAAGAAAATTCAAGGACGGTTAGCGGCTCAACAGGTTCTGCCAAATCTTGATTAATGTATGATCAACCATGTCATCCAGTTAAATTTGCGCTGTTATCTCTCTGACGCTTTGGGGTTTTTTTTCAAATTTAGTTTCTTTGAGTTGTAATGTTCACAATTGAATCACCAGATATTAAAACTTCAAATTCATCTGATGATGCGGTTATTCCTATATCCCCAAGTCATGTAAATTTTACATTTTTCATCCACATAATGTTACTTCCTTTAACTGCCTAACAGCCTATCATGTCTGCTCACCACTACATTTTTTTTCAGGTGTATCACTGGATATGTGAAACGGTTTGGGGCACAGATACTTATGGCTTGACGTATTGATGGAACTGCCGAACTCGTCTTGCCTCCACAGGCATAATTTCCAAACTAACGTCATGTAATTACTTGGCTGTCATCGCCTACAGAAATTTACAGCTGCCTCTCCGTAGGCACTTTTTCTGTCGTTTTTCTTTTGTTCGTAGTGCACTGATGTCTATTTAAACTGTAAATAACTGTATTTGTTTTTGCAATTACTGGAAAATGACATGGAGGATTTTTTATGACTTTAATTGTTGGTTACTTTGGTGGGTTTTTTTTAACCTACACCAAAATAGACATTACTGAAACGCTCTGTTTCTACGTGTTAATTTCTCTAATATCAAGACAAATATTGCGGTGGCCTATCTATTTGGGGTGGGGTTTTTTTTGGGGGGGGGATTGTGTCAAATAGGATTTTTTTTTTTAAACAAAAAAATATTGCAAACGCTATATAGTTAAAACCACTGAAATACAAGCAACTCGAACTTATATATCGCAAATATGAAAATTTGTTGCAACTTTGTTAATAATACGCATGCAGGGCGCAAGACGGTTTGGAAGCGAGAGCTCTGAAAAACCATAGTTTTAAAGATGTCAACTTGTTTGGCTGTCAATTCGTATTAAAACAAATTACGACCAAGTGAATATAAAAAAGTAATACCCACCGTGTACCAGCACATCTGAATTTTATTTTGCAAGAATGACAATGGCTACATCAATACAATTTGTGTCTGTTCACCTGTTGATCATTTCATTTTGAAACCCCTCCCAACTAACTAGCCGCATCTGTGTCGAGAGCTACATTGTTTTTGCAACTTCTAGAAATGGCTTAATGCGATACATGTAATGACTAAAAAAAATGGTCACTAAATAAATGAATAAAATTGTAATGCTTATATAGCGCTTTCCATCGTATCAATAATCTTAAAGCGCTTTTACGATATTCCCCCATTCATCGGGCCACGAGACCACGCGGCAGTCGATATCAGCGCACATTCGGTCTTCTACCGTCACGGATACCATCCATACTCCTGGTGGGACAGGCGAGAGGCAATTTTAAGTGTCTTTCCCAAGGGCACAAACACCATGTTCCTGGCAGGGTTAGAACCCACGCACCATCGAACATGAGGCAAACACTGTCACCACTGGACCATGGCAGTGACCAAACCAGTCTGGACGAAACTATTCTTTTGGCAACGAAAACAAATCCGTAGCGTAAACTATACGAGACTTGCGCCTACAACTTGTGCTCCCAGGAATTTAGAAAGAAAAAAAAATGGCTCCAATAAAATCTGCCCGCAATGACGTAATCCACTGAGTGCGCACCGCCAAAAAACGAGGACACCAAAAAATTCACCCACCCTGAAAATTGGATTTTTCAATGGAACATTTAAACTGGCATCTTTACATTGTGATTACAGCAGAAACTATCCTCGACACTTTCATAGAAAACTGAATGTCGCGGACTGTGAATGCAACCCTCGTTTGCGCTATGCTCGAAAAAAGTGCAGTATGTCCGGGCATAGAAGGCGTACAGTATGACTAATTGAAGGGTTTGGGGTGCAATGGATTTGAATCGAATGAGGGGAGGAGAAAGGATGTTTTACAAAGACGAAGTCTCCGACGGGTTAATTTCCACCTCGAAAGTCGAAAAAGGAAGATCATATGCTTTTAATTTTAATTACACATTAACCTTTTTGCACGAAATGTCCACAAGAGATCGAAACTGAGGCCGTAACGGTGCAATGTGCCTATAGAATGCCACATTGTCGATGCCCGATGTGCTTGTTGTCCGTTAATAATTATTCGTAATTACTCCCTCAACTAAAAAGGTGAGATACAGCCCGGGGGACAACGAGTAAAAAATGCACCAACTGCACACAGGAAGAGTATTAAACAGTAATGTACTCACGTAAAAGGGCACGTCACGGTTCAGGATGCCACACAAGTGAAGAAGACTGTACTCTTGGCAAAGATCAGGAATTGCCTCACGCATTACTCAACTCTGATATGCGAAGGCAGCAGTTGGTTTACAGCACACTGGCCTTCCTCGCTGCGCCTTCGATGCGAGCTGCGCTTGTTGGAGGACATGCACGTGATGACTGGGAACGGTGTAGACTTAATTCAAGTCAGACCAGCTGTGGCGGCCGAGCGAGTTGCTTTTTTAATTCACAGCGGTGACGCTGTGGATAAACTGTCTGTGCCGTACCAACGATGCGCAGAAGTCTTCATTGCGACTCCAACCGAGAGGCCACGTCACTTGAAAGAGAAATACATTACATGTCACACAACAGCGCCCTCAGCTTGAAAAAATAATTAACGTTTTGGTGAGGACAGACCAAGCAAATCCTTCGATGTTCAACTCAGTGAAGTATAGTGACGATGATAAAACGGCACCAATGGCTCAACTGAAACAGTTTCTCTTCTTTTTATTTGGTGCTGCCGAGTGCTCCATACGATTTGTTTACAAAGGGGGACCTTGTAGAAATCAAAGTAATCAACTCAATCAAAGTCAACAATTCTATAATATAAATCGATCATTTAAAATCGATATTTAGACGAAAATCGCATTCCTTCCATAAAGTAAGAAAAAAAGTAAGGTCTGTCCGAGCCAATGTGGCTCATCAGGCCGGCATTTATCTCCAGTTTCAGTAGCATGAAACGACTGAGAATATGTCCATTCACCCTGGACGGAATACTAGTCCACCGCAGGTTACTCCCCAGCTAATGCTGGGCCCATTTATACTACTAAATGGAAGTGGCTTGCCCAAGGACACAATGGCCAGCGACTGGATTCGAACCCATGACCCTCTGATCATGAGTCCCAAACCCATAACCACTATTCCACCGCATTCTTTTCATAAGCATAATTCTAAACCTAGAACACTAACGTACTCGTTCCTAATTTTTCACACGATTAATCAGTTGCTTCCGTGAAGTTTTGCTGCAAGATTCTGCACATCTCAGTGTGAAATGCAAATAATTGCTTGGGGATGAGGATGTCCGTTCTCGTGTGAATAATTTAGTTCCAATCTTGACTTCGGGCGAGAGTAATAGGCTGTCGACAATCCTCATCTTATACCTGGCTTGCTGCGTTTTACCTGCACAGTTATAGACTTGAGGGAGACTTTGGACTGTTCAAGTTTTGGATCCCCAGGCTAAAATAAACGACACCCTCATTAACCAAGCGTTTATTGAAAACAAATTGAAGCCACGTAGCCTCGTAGCTACCTTTTCTGACAGCATATTAAGTTCAGATTGAATCATATTCTCTTAGAACAAAGTCAAACCGAATATAACTGACATTATATGATGTGAATAGAGCATATATTAAATTGATTAAAAATGGCTACACAATGAGCCGAATGTTGCCCTTTCATTGGCGTTACGGGGTTATCCTGTGCGATAGCACCGCCCAGGTCACTTGTAAGTGACAGTCAGTCGGGGAGTCAATCAGTCAGTCAGTCAGTCGGCGAGTCGGGGAGTCAGTCCGTCGGGGAGTCCGTCAGTCGGGGAGTCAGTCAGTCAGTCAGTCAATGAGATAGGTACAAAAAGAACATTAAGCTGGCCCTCTGGGGCCAGCAATGACAGTATATAATGAACTACAGGTATACAAAATCATGTGTTGCAATCAGAGCGAAAACAAAAACCTATTAAGTAAAAAAAAATACTGCTGAATTATTGACGTCATATTGACGTCAACGACTACTTCAAATAGCAAAACCTAACTGTAACAAATTGAGCAAGAGCAGAACGATTGAAGCATAATATTTCTCGTAAAAAAAAATGATGGATTCAATGTTGTTCGGGTGTCCTTAATTACACTATTCATACTCAATGTGAGATTATTTTAGGTCGGCTTTGTTTGTCGTTTAATGCATTGAAAGGATTTCAGGGAGCCAGCTATCAGTGCTCATTGAAATCAAAGTTGTAATGCCATATAATTATTTTGTTGTCGATACATTCTAAAGGCGATTATTTTGGAGCCAAACGCTGCCGATATTTTTTTTTGGTTTGTTGCTTTGGAAATAAAATGACAACTGTCTGCGTAACAAATAAACTGTCTGACAGGAAATCCATATTTATACGCAGGCTTTAAGATGTGAAGTGTCAGGGGCACTTGGTCTGTTGAAGACAAAATCCCAAGGATGACGTTGGCAAAATCTTGTGTTGGCCTGTGCGTTGCAATCGAGCCCACAACCAGTAGAATTACTCACAGATTCTTACAATAAAGCTATATGGTATAACGCTGGAAGATATGACCTTTCTTTTACAGCAACAAATATCCATTTCTCTAAACCGTTTGAAAATGTGACACTTTTTACTCTAAATTCTTTGAGATGTACTTTTTTTCTAAAGTGCAACTGTTTCCTTACACTTGAGAGCGCTGTAACCGTGATATCCCATGAGGTCTTTTACTTTATATTGTACACTCCCCCCCCCCCCACACACACACACATTATAACGCAGCTAATGATGCAGCTGTGGGTAATCGAGTGTGCTTATCTCAAAGTCTGCCTGTGCAATTCTGTCGAACTCAAGGGCGGAAAACTGAATCAAAGAACTGACCACAGCAAAAAGTAAATACGCCAGCCACTTTCTGTACTCAGGCAAAAGTAACACCAATTAAGCCACTGAATATTTAACGTCATCTTTTTGACGTGAATGTGGAAATTCCTATCAGCATAAATTCCAAAAGCCCAGAGAGAATCTCACCGATTGCAATTCAAAGACCGAGGATATTTCTGCAGGTTGTTAAAATCATCACGATGATTTGGTTGCTGCGGTGGCTGGTTATGAGTAAATGAGGTTGCATGGTTTGCCCATCGTTGTGAGTAAGCTCTAGGTGTCAAAGTATAGGCAAAAATAAGTTTGGTTTGAAACACCTGAATTTTGGTACTGGCGGGTAGAATCTGTCGAACTCGGTGCACAAAGCTCGCCATCCACACCATCATGCCTGACCCAAGGCAATATTCCAGCGCACGTGCGCTCGAGGACTTCAAGCAAAACAGTTGGAGCTCAAGAATCAAAGAAAGAAAGGATGGGTTATGAGGAATCCTTCAAAATCCGTTCTGTGCGGGTTTCCAAAGAATGGGTCGTGTACGGTGGTTCCTTTCATGGCGTCACGATGCGTTAATTAGTCATGGAGTCCACTTAATTCCACAAGGCCAAACACCTGTCTTCACTATAGGCTGCCCCGAGCCCGGCATAGTTGAAAACTTAATAGAATTGGAACAAATAAAAGACAAAGACACGATCGGAATTTCAGTTTTCGTTCAGGGATGGATGAATGGTTGGTCTTTCATTACCTCCGCGAGTTGCAACTCGAGCGTAAAGACATGTAGATGCACAGCTGAAGATACCGACTTGAACAATGAGTGAGCCGGCCGGGGATTAAAAGCCATATGCGTGTCGATTATGAACGGTGAAAATAAAAAAAGCGCATCAGCTCAATTCATCAGAGTGATCGGCATGTTAAACCCGCTGTCGTCATTTGCTTCAGCTTCATTAGCCCCGACAAATTGGACGATTGAGTGGGCTATCGTGCCACCGCACGTGGAATTATCTTACGGCCCGCCGGGCGAACCGTAGACTCTGCTGAAGTCGGACTAGCGGATCTTCTTTCAGCTACCATCATCAGGAGACACATACATAGACCGATCTATATATCTGGGCACCGAATCGCAAATGACGATTTCGCCTGTGACGTCATACCGACAAGCATCCAACAGGCAACTTAAACATTTAAGCTCTTTCGCTTGTTATTTTGACCAAACTAGATGGTTATGTCAACGTTTTTAAACCACTCACATTTAAAGATAATACCCAACTAAACGTTGGTGGATATTTTTGTTCAATTTCTCATTCAAAAGTGGATAACTTTTACATTGCTAGAAAAATGACAAGTGAACCAATCAATCTATTTTTCGAGATAAAACCCGAAAATAGCACGGGGAATGCATCTTTAAAGAAAATACAGCGCATAAAAGATTAGTCTGCCGAAAATTTGCATCACTGACCACCAATATATGTGACGTGTTGATTTGGAGTCCATCGGTCGTGGCGGAGGCATTTTGACAGCTACTATATATACAAAAGAAACTGCTCCATGAACGTGATATTATTTTGATCACCCTCCTCCGTGTTCAAACGGTGAATCTTTGACATGAATTATCTTCAATGCTCCTTCATTACGCAACGAGTCATTATTTCAAATTATTCTGTACATGAACTGTTTCCGTTTCGTCTTCTTAGGCGCTAACATCACTGCCGTATTACAACACATCAATAATTTCTTTAGTAATTGCATGACGTCATAATGTAGCAAAACTGAACGGCTTTCTCTAATCTGTACCGACTATACAACCAAAACAAAGCAGCTTATTTTCCCCAAACAAATTATTCCCAGGGCTTGATTGACATTGGTAAGTCCAAATGAACGTGCCGCACTTGATTAGCAGTGAATACTCCTTCATACTAATGCCTACTCAAAGTCAAAGAACAACGTGTTTTGATAAACAACTTCGGTCGAACAAGGCTCTATGGTCGAACTCACCGTCCCGGTTGATGAGATGCGATCACAATTACAGTCTGCTGTGCATGGATAGCCACTCACAGCAGTCCGGCTTGAATCACATCTAGGCGAATCGTCAACAAAACACGGCGGACGATAGATGCAGCCTGCCCCCGTGGGCAAACCAACTCAAAATCCCCGTATTTACTCGTTAGTTCGATGATCCCTCGGCCAGACTGAGAATAGATCGTGCTTTCCAACTTCCTTTTCTATAACTTCATGATCCAAATGCCCTTATTCTATTATTACGCGCGCCGGCGGCAATCGATATGTTTGGAGAGAAAACACATTTTCCCCTCACTACTTCCGAAATATTTTCCGCTCTGACTGGCGAATGAGGACAGGCAGTGATTTATAATTATACTGTTACTCTTGTTTGTGTTTAGATGGGCTAATTTGAGCTGAAGTATTTGCCAATAATCTTGAAACATAATAATGTGAGCCGATCAAGGCGACGCGCGAGGAGTCACAAGTCATTATGGCTCCAACTCAATCTGGGGTTTGTTTTCCTGAAAATTAGTGTCATTACAACGAAATATGAGACAAGATATCTTGTTGCAGAATAATAGCTGGCTTATATTATATACTATATTATAACTCGGAGTTAAGAGGCCAGACATGTGACTCATTTGTTCTTTATCAGGCCCCATATTTTTCAGAACGGGTAAAACATGCAACGGCAAAGCAAGGACTTCAGAAGCAACAGCAGCAGCAATTGCAAGCCCCAGCTGACCTGAACGTCTACGGATGGTAGACTAAATACAGTTCTGATGAATACAGATTTGTGTATACTATACCATAGAGCTGTATATATAAATCTGTGTCCAACCATAAAAGCAGGAATTCAAAAATAGTTCAATTTGATAAATAACTAAAGTCCGATTTTTCCATTATCATCATTCCCCAATCACCACGACGATCTGTATGCTCTTGAAATTTTTGGAAAATAATCTTACTGGTCAATTCTAATACATTGTACTTAAATGGAACTTGAAATGCACCTGTAATTCACCACTCAGACTTGTACAGAAAACTAAAGAGCCCCAAGGAATCAATGTTGGATGAACGAAGACATTCAGAGGGCCGGATTGCAGATCAAGGGGGGTTTACTAAGTCTAAACACCCGCTTGGGCCGTAAAAAAAAAAGCAAGGAAAACGAATGTTAAATACACTTTTCTAAGTTTTTATTTTGTGCACTCCTAAACATCAAGCTCCATGAAGATGGAAAAAATGCACCTGCACATTATCACGTGACGTAACACCCTCATTACATAAGAAAAAAATGTATGTTTCGGGAGTAGTTTGCTGCCTTTGTTGATTGTTTTGTATTTTCAACAATCAGATAATATTTGTGTAATCAGTAATAACTATTCTTCACTTTTGCAGTATTGGACCTTCTATAGTTTGGCATCCCGTGGTTGGAAAAATGTGCCAACCACGCGTCGGCGATAGAAAGGTCTATTGGTTGGTCATGATAACGCCCTCTCGCGGCGGCGGTTATTGCGGGGGAGGGTTATTGCGTATCAAACCACAACAGCGTCTAGCCCCTAGAACATGATCTCACCAGGAGCAAGCTACTCGCGTGACAGGGTTGAAATAAATATTCTATACTTTGACTTAATCCTCAAGCCTAGTTTCCATATCGACGTGAGAAACGCAAAGAGAAACGGAAACATGACCCAAACTGCAACGCAGACATTATGTTATGGAAACATTTCATCCGGAAGTGTCGCCGACAACCCAGACAGACGCAAACCACCTGACAAACGATTGCGTAGTAGTCTGCGTAAGCTAAACGTCGATATGGAAACCAGGCGTAAGTTACATAACCTAGTCTCGACCCACGGTCTACCATTCCAGCACTCTGCTTATGTTGTTAGCACCGCAGTGGATTCGCCTACCGAGAGTTCAGTAGCGGATCAGGGAGGGGGATGGGGGTGGTCTACAAAATGGCCGACAACAATACGGGAAAACATGCAGAAAAACAGTAGCACATGCTGCTACCCCCACCCCCAACCAATCCCCTTCCCCATCGTGACAGCTACCCCCCCCCCCCGAGTTAAGCCAAAAGTGGATCCGCCCCTGGGATTCTCTACCATGAGAACGTCATAACTGTATGGGCTATGCATCAATATGTAGGCCTACACAGTCAAACAGCTACGAAGTAAAAATCGGACTTCGCATGAGACACTAGAGTGTGCTCGTAAAATCTCCCCTGTTTTGGCCAAGTTTTTTTTTTTTTTACTTTTCCACCGGAGGCTGCAGGCTGCCTATAGTGCCTGGAAGGCTGCTAACATTGTGCCTATAATTTAAGCATGATGACCGGACTGATATAAAAAAAAAAAAAATTACTGCCCATTGCCTTAACTTCTTGTTTTTCTGTAATCTCATCCTTGTTTTTTTTTACTTAGAAACAACCATTTCAGACTCTGCTGTTGTCTGTTTCCAATAGTAAGCCCTGGATAGGAAATTTTCTTCCTGTATCCTTATTCGATGCTGCAATCGGCTAGTAATGGATTTATACCGTGTATTTGGTGTTATTTTTTTGCTCTGCTGGATAAATTCCTCCACCATACTCCCTTCCCCAGCCCCCTCCTCCACAGTTGGTTTTGTTGCTTCTCTTCCCATTTCCTGTCTTACCCTTCCCCTTCCTATTGGCCCTGTTTAACCCTCCCCTTCCTGGTTTTGTTTGGTTGTTTGTTTTCAACCCCCCCCCCCTTCTCTTCTCCTTCCCTGTCTCCCTCCCTCCCTCCGTTGTACTGCCCAGTTCTCCTTTCCACTTCTTTTTTTAGCCTCCTCTGCCCTGCCTTTTTTTGAATCCCATTATACTCCCTTGGACCTTTCCTCCCTTGTGCAATTTTGGTGTATTAAATTGTCTTGTGCTTGGTTTGTGTTATGTGTCTGTCGTTGTGCAGGGTTGAAGAGACACACCCCAATGGCGACAGTGTTTTGTTTCACTTTTGTTCTCCTCCTTGGCAGCCCGGCACTGTCCACGTTCTGTCTTTCGTGTGTAGTGTTTACTTGGTTTCTTATTTTTTTGTATCATTTTGTTTTAATATCCAATTTTATGTATTTATTGTTGTGTGTATATAGCCTATATGTGAATTTGCCAAATAAAATATTATTATTATTATTATTATTATTATTATTATTATTATTATTATAGAAGGCGCTGAACTAAGGATCGCGAACGCATTCAATGACTTAAGAATAAACGGGTGAGGGCGCATCCCCTTGCAATATATGTTTGTTGCTGATCAATCCCGGCCAATTCCACCCGTTGAACCTGATTACAAGAGATATAAAAAAGCAAAGGTATCCCACTACGCCATACTGAACTTCAAGCAAATGATCCTCTTCTCGTGGCGTTGATTACTGTAACATCCCCATATAATCGCAACATCAAAACCGTCCAAACACTGAAACAGGGCTTTTTAAATCAATCAGTTCGGTCTTTCTTTTTTCGTTAGTGCACATTTGCGAGGAAAAAAACACCATCGAGAATTAGGCCTATCGACTGTGCAAAATTCTAACTGCGAGCTCTCGGTTATGCGCATGTCAGGTGAAAATTACTCCTGCCTCGATGGCAGATAGGCCCAACGCTGTCAGAATGTAGTCCCACTACATTAGCAGCTCGTAACAGTGCGCCACTAAGTCTAATAGAAATATTCTTGTAAATCAGCTGAGAGCCAATGTGTATTGATTCTTTTCCGGTGGGTTTTTCAGTCATGGTGTCCATAGAGGGCGCAATTGTACCCAACCGGCCTGGTTTTCGAGAATCTTTCTTCGCGACTGAATTACTTGGCTACGGCCTGCAACTACATAAAAGGGACTTCCGTTAGTGTGCACATACGTACGTTACTAAAAATAAAGTTATCACTGTGCGATGGAGGGCGCCCTCTGTTGATAATTTATGGATCATATCGCATACACTGCCCTATCAAAGGAAGATGGTGATTCTAATCGCTCTGAGCTCTCGTTGAATGGACTTTTTACCCGTTGAGACGAGGTTACTGTTTCCGCGTGCGCAGGACTCGTGCGCAAGGAGTGCGCTACGTTTTTCTGCCTGAATTTACCTATTTTTTTTTTCTTTTAGGCTTTGAGCGTATATTTCCCCAGTACATCCGCCACTGGTGACCTACCAAAATATCAAAAGGTTTACCAATAGATGTACGACGATGGTCACGTCATGTTAATTCTCAAATCGAGTTAACATTCATCTAAAAAAATGATTACGAAACAAACCTGTGACGTCACTCGACAACAGTAACCCGTGGCCACTCGTTCTCTTCCAATGGCGTTTTGACATTACTTGGTTCACTAGATGAATAAGAATATCGTATAAAAAATAAATAACACTATATAGATCGGGTGCATTCAGTAGACATCTTTGAAGTGTGTTTTGTTATTTTAATTCAATAAAAGCACACACCTCAAAGATGGCTGCAGTGAAAATGATCTATTCAAAGTCTACTTACAAACTTTAAAATCGTATGAAATCATATTATTGAATAGTCGTTTTTCAAGCTGGGCCTTGAACTCGTGGCTCGTGCTGATGACGAGCTTGTCAAAGTGCCTTCCTTCGAACCCACGACCACCCAATTGATCAAATATTTCCCCGGAGACTCACCCGTGGCCATCCCTGCACGAAGTAGACAGCCATGACCGGTAATGCCCCGACGGAGTAGAAACACGGCAGCAATGCTTTGGCTTTCGCACGGTCCTTCTGGGGACCAGGTGAACGTAACATCCAAGAAACAGGTGTGCGCGCCCCCAGCCGACGGGGCTCGTCCTTGCCGGGCGACAGGCCGATACATCAACGCCGAGTTTCCATCCATCATGAACGGTTCGGATGCCATCAATGACAACTTTACTCGATAGTTGATACTGAGAGATTTGTGCCAACTTAAGGATGTGCATCTTATGCCAAACTGCTACATTATCTGTAAGAAATTATCCCGTGTTGTTCCTTTTTTAACCCCCATAAAGTCTAGAGGCGGACTAGACTTTATGTAATCAAACTGATCCAGCCGATTCGCATTCCGCATTGGTTAGCCAAACTCTGTAGATTGTGCAGTAGTGATCGAGTAGAAAACAGAATCAATAGGCGATTTAATACATGAAGGCGGAGACTTTTGATGTGTAATATTTTTCGTTTATTGCTGGGAAACAATAGTGATGTGTTTGGCTCAAAGTGACTGCATAATGTACAAATCGTCGAGTGCACCTACTAAAAGATACGATAGTTCCCAAACACCACAAAGTGACGGATCGTGCATGGACGTTCTTCAAACTTCACTCGGGGCTACCGACGAAAGGACATTTCGCATGCAATTTCTATTGGTTTCCAACTGAAAATGGTTTCCCACTGAAAAAAGACTAGTCGGCCAAAAGCAAAGCACAATCTCGCAGTGGCTATGAATGGCTGCCATCTTTGCTGATGCGTCATCATGTTGCTGTGCCAACGCCTTCAATGACGTAAACTTCAATTGCGTAATGTCGCCGTGTCTATGATCGCTACCACGATTAACCCACTCATTACCTCGGGAATTTCATGACCATTTCACATCATACTTTGGCGGGATTGACAGACACCTGGGACATAAGACATAAACTCGAGAATAAAGTGTAAAACTGAAACGAAAACTCAAGACAAAGCTTATCCTTATGGTGCTTCTTAAACGGGCGGTTCTCCTGTACCCATACTCAATGACATGACGTCGTACCGCAACTCCCGTCTACACCCCCACAAGCTTCTGTCCAAACATGCACATTTCCCCTCTTTTTATTTCGGAATATTGTCTAACTCCAAGATGTATATTAACATCTATGGCTGGATCTATATTAATAATGACTATACTATATATAGCTGAAAACAAAATCATCTTTATCGCACATGCTCACATAATACTTGGTTGCTTTGCGCATGCACCCACTCCACCCAGCTGCAGCCCGTTCGATTGAACTGCCACGGATGAGATCACACAGTAAGCACAAAACCCTCTCGCGTTGTAATATTTTTCAGATACAGAATTTCCCTTCCGGGCCTCTCCCAAATGGAAACCAAATCCCCAATTTTCAAAGTCCAATCAAGGAGGTTTTTCCGGCACACCTGAAAACAAGTGCGAGCCGAACGCCGATGGAGCACGGGGGAATGACCGGGTTGTGCCTCCCCACCTGCAAGCCTCTAGCTAGGGACATCGGCACCTTGGTCCTTAGTGGCCGTGACGGGAACGTGCAGGATCTCCACACCACAGCCTTTCAAAAAAATTCTCTCCATCTTAGAACTAGGAGTAATGCGGATTGCCTCCAGTCCATCGATTCGCTTCTTATTATTCTCTTGTCATTCTATCCAAGGCCGGTGAGGGAGAAGTCGCTTCAATGAGGCAGGACACAAGCCGAGTTTTAGTGTCAACGTTTGGCCGCGGTCATTATTTTGGTAGGAAATTTGCCTGAAACCGCCAGTAGGGTTTGAATGACTTGCATTGCGCAGATGATTGAGCTCAGAGCGTCCCTTTGCCGCCTAAACTCCGCCCTTAAATTGTGTCACTGTCCTGCAGTGAGAGAAAAAAACACATCTATGTTAACAACAGGAACTATAGTTCGAGTTTGTCCTGCTAGCAAAATGAAAACATGATTTCAAATATCACTGACGTATTTGGTAAACACCGACCTTACCTACAGTTGCTTGTTTTCTTCTTATGGCACGCAAGAACTAAATATGGTTGTTGATGTTTTTACCCGGGGATTTTTTTACCAGCTTTCTAAGCAGGTTTCGGGGAAAATAAAAAAGAAATCCTCCACGTCACTCTATAGGTTGCGTTCTGGGGTTCGGTAGGGGAGGGAGTTGTTCAGCTAGCAAAGGCTTAAAGTTATTAATTTTATATAGGTTTATTCTGCAAAGCTAAGGCCTTACTTTTCTGTAAAGTTCAAAGCGAATAGTAGTTTGCTAAGTATTTTGCGTGAATTTCAGGAATCAAATTTATTGTCATTAATTGGCTTGGCATCGAAAATTCTTGGATAGTTAGGCCTAGATACTCACTCTCACGTCTTTCCTTACTTTGGGTAAATGAGAGAGAAATGAGGTTTGATACATTTGTGGCTCCGAGCAGGTTGTGGCTGCCTCTGGTGTTAACTTTAATGTTTGCTATAGTTTTAATCATTGCTATCATTTTCCAGCCAAAACTAAGAAGAAGAAAAAAATGGGTTAAATATAATACTATGATCCCTTAACATTGAGTGGGAGGGGCAGAGTCAATCCAGCATGAAAAGTCCATGATTGGTTTGGAGCACATTACTGTTCGGCCGAATTATCCTTATCCCGATCTCTCTCCGTTTATTATTCTGGTTGGCTTGGTATGGCCATGTTCATCGTGATTACTGCTCCTTAATAACGGAAATCTGCAATTAGACAGATTTGACCTTTGAGGATCGTTTTACCGTCCCGAAATCCCTGGGCACCTCTAGGCGGTTTGCCTTTCAACATGATAGGTCGGGTCTAATCTTCACCGTCACGATCAAGACGAGTAGAAAGCCGCTGAAAAAAAAAGATATAAAAAAATAACTAAAAGCGATATTGAATGTCAAGCTGCAGTGACGTAAAGCCACATACCTTTTTTTAAAGCACGTAAACAACATTTTGATATGTGAGATGTGATTTTCAAAGTTTTTTTCTTAATCTTTCATCGGTTGATGAAATATTTACATGTGTCGAACGATGTTAACATTTTGAGAATAAAAAATCTTGGCTGTCGATAATTGTCGATCTGGCGATGCTCATTGTCACAACCTGAAGATAATACATCTAGACCTACTGTGGCGTAGCTACCAAAGGAAGCGGACAAGCAGCATGTTCCTTCATTGAGTCTAAAATTTCGGACTGTTGTCAGTGCATGGACTTAATTTGCAGCCCGTATGGTATTTTGTTTCCCCTTCCATCTTTCTTGATAGACATAATAATCGATGGATGGAGATATTTTGTCACATTTATTTGTAATAACCATGTAAACTAAATCCGATAATGGAGAAGTATCATTTACCATGGTGCCGTGTTTTCGTAACATATCGAGCTATGTAGCAAAGCACAGGTGGACATATTGTGCCGATATGACTAGGAAAAATTGTGGTTGCTTCGTTTTGTTTTGATATTCATTTCAGCCCGTAACTCAACAGTAGCAGAAATTGTCTCCTATCATTTTGAGTAAATCGCAAACCGGCGGTGTGCATGCATCATATTTTTTCTGATAAATTGCCCAAGAAGGTGGGATAAACATTCCTCCTTGCTTCCAAGAATGTCATTACTCTCTACCACAAAAAAGTCGACGCAGCGAGATAATTTGTTACCTTCCCAAGGGCAAGCTAGACTCGCTGGAAATCTACCGTCCCATTTTCCCCTCGGGGACCCGGCCGCTAATTTTCTGCCGCCGCGCTTCTGAATGTGTACACGCACCCGTGTCCTATCATCGCGCCGAAGCCTATAACGATGATATATCGGCGTCGATTGCAACTCGTATATATATACGGCCCGTTAACTCGCCTAAACTGTTCTAGAAGAGCCAAAGAATGAAATGAGTTAATCATCTATACAAACCTGAAGTATTCATATCGACCTGAATGTCCCCGCAGGTATTTTGCTATCAGAAGTGGCAGTTTTGGCGGTCGAAACATTCAGAGCCTCCTTCGTCTTTTCGCTTCTTGACGAGGTAGCCGAGCTACACGGTTGGGGATTCGATAAATCACATTCCCACGTGTTATGCCGATATTTAATTACTCACAGGGCATACATGTACTGGTATTGGCAGAAACTTGTAATCGGTGAGGATGATTACAATATCATAACTCCATACTGCACTATTTGCATTTGATTTGAAATACGACTAAAATGAAGGCATCCGAAACGCAGATGGCTTTCCATCGGAAAATCAACAGGCGATTTCCTTGTTAAAAGGGATCACGACATGAATTTTACTAAGGAGCATATTTTGTTCAAATTTCTACTTCTCTTAAATGTATGAAATCTATTTGATATCCCTTTTTTGTTAATAACTAATGGTTCTTAGTCCATCTCAATTTGACTTCAAAATGTAAGTGAGTGCAAGCCTGGCGAGACAATCTCAGGGCAAGAGTCAATGTACCAATGTTGAATGTCCCCTACGGCGACGCTCAGTGCGTGGAAATATTGTTCAAAATAATTGAGTAGGAGTTGACGATCAATAATGGGAAAGACGATAAGTACATTTAATGTCTTTCTAGGTCATTTATTCACCAAATAAGGAATTTTGAATTACAGCATGACTTGTGGGGTTAAGGAGTCCTTTCCTAATTCTTAAATATAACTTTTACTATATTAATACATTAAAGTTATCACATCTTTTGCTTTAGCTTTTTTAATACATAGAATACATACATAATTTAATCTGATTTATAAGATTATTGACCTTTGTTAATCATCAAGTGTCTTTTGTTTACTTCCATCTCGATAGTTAGAAAATATCAGATGACAATTTTATTTGGTTAAAGACCTGTTGCAGTATGGCCTTGTCAACTTCCAAAATTGATTTAATTCAAGTTATTATTGTCGTGAGTTTTAATCATAATATTTAAGTTAACCTTTATCTGTCATTTTCCTTTGATCTCCTTTTCCATCCCTGTGCATACTCATTGCAACTTAATTCATTATAAATTTACACCTTAAGAACTCCTGCCCCGGGTGATGCTGATTATAATAGCTTTTGTGAGTGGACGGTGGTGCGGCGGCGGTGAAAATTTGAATCTGCCATGCAGCAAATGGCTGCTGTCTTGTTGCTAGGACAACTATTACTGAAGCTTCACATGTCTCCCTGTACGTCTTGGTTGTACAGGCTTCAGTGAATTTTCCATTGTACTTATGATTTGCATTTCATGGTTATGTTACTACGTACTAAATAGGATTCAGCTTTCTGCTTTGTTCCCTGTGATTCTTATGTAAGTGCCATGTGCAGCTCACAACTCCAATGACCATTCATCCATAAATTTCATTAAGTGTTACTTAATTTATTTTTAATTCATACAATTTATTCTTGGGACAGATTCAAATTATGTTCGCGCATTCCTATGAATAAGAGGATCTAGATCTTTAGCGCCACCAGCGCCAAGGAAATATTGCCCCTGGATGATCGGCTTTTTGGTTTATTCCGGATGAAATAAAAATAGTATAATTTGGAGCCGGATCTAGTTTTTTTTCGAGTGGTGTTTCAGGTGTTTACGTCGATTTTTTGACGCTTTTATTTCTATCGGTTCTTAATCTGGATGACTTCAGACGACTTTGGTAAATGAATACAACGTCCATTTGAACGAAAAAATGAGAGCTCTCAACAATTCCAAAACGATTTGGAACATCAATGTCAACACGTCGACAAAAACTCTGGATTTGAAACACTATTCTAGGATAAACTGCAGATATTGTATGGATTAAATATCTTTAAATACGATGCGAATTATTGTAGTTAATAATTAATTAAAGTTCCAACTCTTTTCGATTGCAAGAAAAATGCGTATTCGGTTACCACACGCCCCCCTCCATAGTCTTGTTTGCATTTATCCAGCCGCGGTTATCCCCCCCCCAAAAAAAATTCGTCAAATCTTGTTGTGCACCAGACTATTTTGGAATACCGAACTCGCTTATTAAGAAAATTTACTTCAATTGTTTTGGAATTAGAGTAAAGTGTTTGCATATCGTCGTCAAAACCTTGGATTCCCGTTTGTTTGTAGGGGTGTTTGTTTGTTTGTTTGTTTGTTTGTTTGTAAGCGCAATTTGCTCAATTTGCTAAAAAAAATCTGGCGTAGGCCTGTAACGAAGACGAGGCCTGTAATGAATAACTCCTGGGGAAAAATCAGCTACAAAGAGACATACTAATGTGGCAGGGCGCCTGCGTACTTGTTAGACGCATCTTAAAAAAGAAAGAACGAACCACTAGGGGCTATTATAATTGGTACGCGTTCTGGATACTATTATGCGGCTCGAGAAAAGTGCACGTTAAAACACTTTATAACACCTCACCCACAGATTCTGTGTCTTGATTGGCCGAGAGCGAGTCACATGTTACTTTCTAATTTTGCTATCTTTCTGTGCACGGCCAAAAGTACTATACCCGTATCAACCAAAGTACTATACCATTAGCAACCAAAGTACTATTTCCACGGCGCGGTATTTGTGTGCAAATGCATGCTGGTGTGCGCGTTGCGCGTTGTGCGTAGCGCGTATTATTCCAAAGAGAGTGCGCCGCGGACTTGGGTTCAAACATTTCGTGAAGGGGTAGATTTTAAGAGAGAAATACATTTTCCACCAATTTTGTATTGAAATTGAAGTTTATTTCAACTGTGTTCAGATTTAAATAATTTAAAATATTAAAATCAAACAGAATCTGTGGGTGAAGTGTTATAAAACAAATATTGAATGCTTTATCTCGTGGTGAAGTAAAACTAACCTCCCTCCGTGATCCATGGACCATTCTATTTTCCCTCGGCTTCGCCTCGGGAAAATAGAATGGTCCATAGATCACCTCGGGAGGCTAGTTTTACTACACCACTCGAAGCATTCAATATTTGTATATTATAACACCTCACCCACAGATTCTGTGTCTTGATTGACCGAGAGCGAGTCACATGTTACTTTCTAATTTTGCTATCTTTCTGTGCACGGCCAAAAGTACTATACCCGTATCAACCAAAGTACTATACCATTAGCAACCAAAGTACTATTTCCACGGCGCGGTATTTGTGTGCAAATAGATGCTGGTGTGCGCGTTGCGCGTTGCGCGTATTGTTCCAAAGAGAGCGCGCCGCAGACTTGGGTTCAAACATTTCGTGAAGGGGTAGTTTTTAAGAGAGAAATACATTTTCCACCAATTTTGTATTGAAATTGAAGTTTATTTCAACTGTGTTCAGATTTAAATAATTTAAAATATTAAAATCAAGCAGAATCTGTGGGTGAAGTGTTATAAAACAAATATTGAATGCTTTATCTCGTGGTGAAGTAAAACTAGCCTCCCTCGGTGATCCATGGACCATTCTATTTTCCCTCGGCTTCGCCTCGGGAATTAGAATGTCCATGGATCACCTCGGGAGGCTAGTTTTACTACACCACTCGAAGCATTCAATATTTGTATAAATATTGCTTGGGTAATTCATCTGCCATGTGCTAGGTGCAATTTCACATCAAATTGTTAAGATGTATGTAGATTTGGTGAAATAATGTTACAAATTGTGATTTAGCAAGCTAGTTTTTGTTCCCGAGCCACCCACGTATAGGCCTATCCATTTCTAATGGTGGGTAGAGAAGGGAGCGCGTTTTCCGGTTTACAAGTTGTAGCAATGAGTGCGTGCGTAGGCCCAAGACGTTAGCAATCGATGGATCGTACATATCTAAAGTCATGATTAGACTTAGGGAACAAATCAGCGATCGCAGAATGGTTTACAGTCACCAATCATCGCTAATTAGATATGTAACGCGGTGATAACCCGTGAGAGTGCGCGACTAAAGGGGAAGCTGCCGTTTAGTTCGAAGATATTAGTATTCACACCAACGGTCTAATTTACATAAAATGGCCACGCCCCATTGCTGCAAATTTCCCAAGACGTTAGTGCGAGATAGTAAACTGAAAAAAAAAATGTGCAACGGCGCTCCACAACAATGCAAACATCGTTATTAATCACTGACGTCTTGCCAAGACTAGCGTACGACATGCGTTGTCATACCTCAGTACGGTCATGTGGTGATGTTTTTGTCTGGACTTATTGAGGCCCAGAGGAAAACACACCCGTTTATTACGATTTTTCTTAAATATAGACTATCTCCATTGCAAAGACAAACAGATGATAAAGGAATCGCGAACACTGCTGCATTTATTTCGATTGATAGTCAATTGATGGTAAAATATTATAAACTTTCACAGTATAACACATAAACTCTACTGATACATAAATTATCGTTTTCATATATGCGCATTCTTGCATACCTAAGACATAATTTGGGATTTTTTTAATAGGTAACGGCAAAACACCCAGGCACAAATGTACTCAGGAGAATAATTTAATACAGATGAGTAAGGTTGTGTGCTTATGTACTCCTCCCAATATCAAAATAGTCTTTTTGTCCGTTATAGTCACTATATACACTTAATGATGAATAAGATAGAGTATTTATACATTTTTATTTTGGATAAAATAGCTTTACACACAATATGTAGTCCAACGCACCAAGTTTCATTCGTTTTGACGGAGCTGTCGTTTCATGCACGAATTTCATATTACTATTAACACAATTATGAAATACTACATTTATTGAACAATCTTATTTAACATTAACATATATAGCATTCAGATTTTTTTGTTTCTTATTTTAGTTGCCAACACATGTTAAAAGATTAAACAAATGTTTTATATACTCATAAACGGCCACATAAAATTTCTCATATAAATTTGGGACTCCAAGAAATGTGGTCTCTTTTACCTTAAATGGACTCGTAACCTAACACGTGACCTGTCGCTTTCCTTATTATCACCGCTTAGGCATGCGCAATACAACCAATGACTCTGTGTTTTATAGAGTCCAAATTTCACACTACACACCGGTTTTATCAAAATACTGCATGTCAAGCCCATCAATTCACCTTTGAATGAATGGCAGTAAATAGAATTTTCACGCCTGCGGGGATGCCACGTATTTGTGGGCTCGGCACTGCAAAACACTCCATCGTGACAGATTCGAGCTTTGGATGCGCTCCAGATCAAAGGTGACGGTACCCGGATATACCGAACTGTCAATTCGATTACGAGTAATCGATTCCGGGTCAGTGCGTCAGGAAATGCTCACTTCCTTACCGGTTTGAATCGATGACGCTTCGATATCATGACTGGTTTACAAGGAAACAATTTCGAGAAAAATATTTATAGTGTACAGATACCCTTTTTAGTAATACATACAAAAACAAGTTATCGACACACGTATCAAGTTGTCAGTTGTAATTTAGACGTTGCCTGCTGTAATTAGAGAAGAAAGCCGGGGAAAATGATAGGAGAAACAGGTTAAAGAGTTTAACATGACAAAAAAAGTTGTCTTCGCAGTGTACTGTATCATTCGAATTTTATTGACGGACATTTGATATTTCTATTCCCCACGGCAGTTTTGGTAATTTCTTCAGACAAAAATATACATAAGGAAGTATAGACACACTACTCCGTGAAATCGAAGACAGCGCTATGCATTTATTCAATTTTTCAAGACTCCGAGAAATTTACCCTGCAGCGTGGTTGGTATAATTATATACATCTGCTACATACCGAAAACACCGATTTCATAAATGCTCGGTCAGTGCTCCGAGTTTCTGCAGAAATAAGTACGCTGAAGCATTTTACACAATCCCTTAATGGTATGTACAACATTTATTTGCAAAAATTACACAACGAACTACCAAATTATTACGAAATACCTTAATTGACTGTAGGCGAATAATAGTGGCACCTGGTGTGCTGTCATTTTCAAGAAAAGTGGAAATGTTTGCATTTTTTCAATTACTGACCCCAATTCACCAAATTTAGTTAGAGTCCACATTTTGTTTGCCATCAGTTACAAATCCGTGAACGGGTGCGAGCCACTTTGTATGGTTCCCCGACTTGACAATTCCCTGTCGTCCATAAATTTCTGTTTCGTCTTAAGTAGGGTCAGGGAACCAGACTACAAGAACAGCATTTCTTCTTGTTTAGTCGGCATCCATGAACACAAAACTTTCAACAGGTCAGTGGAACGATAATTTGCTACAAAATACTAGCCCCCATCGACCAAATCCGTCCATTTCTGAAAATTACAGCAAAAGCAAAGTACCAGTGTTGTGTATTACCTTTAACGTCGGTGATACATACAGCCGTAAGTCTGTACCATTAGGCTTGTTGGGTAAAGAGGAAAAGAAACCTAAAATGGGTCAGACATAAACACGTACCAGATGGTGAATTTGTAGGTCTGGCAATGTGTCGACTGGCACCATAAGCAGGAAGGTCTTAGTTTCTGAACTAGAGACAGAATAGCCTAAGCTATCCTGTCTCTCGGCAGTCTTCGCCATCAACCAATTACGGTTCTAGGTGGAAAGCTTTTTGTTCGCACGTCCAATTGTATACCTTACATCCTCAAACAAAACGGAGCAATAATGTTGCTTACTATGCGTTATCAGTGCTTTATGGTTAGTCAAGTTATAAACTGCCTATACACAAACCTTTCAAAAATCGATTCAAGGTTACTTGAATTAACTAACAATGGGGGTCATTCCATACTATAAACTATGATAACTTGTGCCCCAATTATTTTTCATCGCTATATCAACATGGGAATCTATATGGATAAACGAACGCACGCCGTACCAACCTCGTTCTCGCTCTCAAAATCCCACTTTCAATATTCTCTAGATGTAATTATTTAGCATGCTAAATGCTCGGTGACTCACCTTAAAGCACTTCTTGAAAATTCAACACTTTCAAAGTCAGAAGGAATAACAGTGTGGCGTTAGACAATTGTCAATTCGTTTTGTTTCTGCTCCTTCAAAATCACACAACCAAGGACGAATCCCAGGTGGGTAGAATGCCATTTGCCGCCATTTGGCGACAACATCAAATATGACCAGCAACGCTTAAGCTGAAACGGCAAATTATACTCAGTAATCAAATTTCACCGAGGGATCCATGTTGCTTTAATTGAATAAAAAAAAACAGATATCAGTGCATTTCAATTTATTTGAATCGTGGAAGCCTTGACCGTCTTCTCTCCCAATCTCAGGCACTGACTTCTCAGTGTCATCCATCATCTTGTTTCAGAATCAACACCGCTCACAGTGTCAATGCTCCCATCCAGTACTGCACAACATCCTTTCTTGACTTGGAGTTTAAGCACAGCATAATTGATGCGGCCTAACGAACACATTTCTGTTCATCTGTAAACGGTGTTTTGTTTTGTTTCAACTGATTTGAATCGACATTTGGACATTTGAGACTGACTAAGAGTTTGCTTAGATGTGTGTTGGGATGACTCATGGTTCGGGTAGGCAGTCTGGCGTTGAAATTTGATGGATTGGGTTTGTTTTTTGGATTTGTCTAGTTATATTTTGTTTGCTTAAGCTGGTTGAATTTGATTTCTTTGGGTACGTTTGGTGTAGTATATAGGGTTAAAACTTAATAGTTAAATTAAATTGTTCATTTACGTTGTGGGGGGGGAGATTCTGGTTTTACTTGGTTTGCTTTGGTCATCTTTGTTGCAGATTAATAGCTTGGTTCCGTCAATCGAATTATTTTAATTCGTAAGTAAGCCTTTTATGGTTGACGTTTGGAATGATTTTGTTGCAATTGCATTTATTTGAAAAGCTCGATCATATTTACTTTAGCTTAGATTTCATCTTGTCCTGCTTGGCGCAATTGGCTTATTGAATAACGTTTAACCTTCTGGCACAGATAATAGATTGGTAAGATCAAATTTAAACTCGATTACGTTGACAGATAAAAATTCATAGTTGAAACTTCAAAACCACCAATTCATTTGAAAAGTGGTGTTTCGGTAAACCAAAACATGGGCAGCCAGGAGAGAGCAGGATTCTAACAGAGAACAAAATGGCGAATATCGCATTTTGCAAATGATCTCTTTATTAATAATTTTCCTCGGGTTTTGCTTTTGTAAAGTAAGGATGATGCACAACTGGTATATATGACTGGTGCGCTTTCGGTGAGGTAAACACAAATATTCTAAACAGTTAACTCTTTACCTCGCAAGAAATGTTCTCACATTCACACACTGTCCTTATTGGTCTTGCCTTGCTCGGTATAATCCATACTTACACGCTCAACAATTCCATCGCATTAAGCACTCCCACCAAACTCTACGATAATTATATGTACTTAGGGGCAAACATATGTATTTGGGAGCAAACGTTTGCTTTTCGAAGAACGGTAAGTTGATTTTATATGATCCCGACCTCGTCGGACTGGTTCGTAAACATTGCTCCAGCAAAATCGAGATCCTCTCAAGCAAACATGCGGGTTATTTACATTGGAAAATTGTGCACGGTTGTAAACTTCGAACGTTCCGCACCCTCGAATACATATTAACAATACATGATCTAAAGCACGACAAAATAAGGTTATGTTATATGCATACAAGACATCTCCCAGATTCTGAAGATTTCATACATCTAATTTTTAATTTTTTTTTACACTTTACAACGAGGTATCTTACGAATGACGAAAAAGAAACCATTCAAACATTCACGTATCTTCCTTGAGACGATTAAGGCAATTCACAATCTTGTAAAAATACAGCCATATTTTGAAGATTATTGGTTTCACCTCACATGCCTTCGATGAATATACATTGTACATTGTTATTTACAATATGTACTTGTCTAACGAAAGTCAGACCGGAGTTATTTACAATGGAATTTGGTATGCTGGGTCGGCGCCTTTCGCGTGTAAACCAAGAGCACCTTTATGCCCGAAGGAGTAACTGTTGATCAATTTTTTCCTTTTTTTAATTCCCGTACAAGATTCACTTATTCAGCTCGTCAAAGAGCGAACCTTCAAGCAATGAATTCCCGAAACCGAATTATGCGAGACATGACGATATTCATCACCCCTTAAGGAAAACCATGAAGGTATAGATTGAAATAAGGAACTGGTACGGTCAAATCAGAACTCGGCACAGTTCATTTTGCTGATTTCTTGTTGTCTGTGTACAATGCCACTATGGCTCAGAACACATTCTTAGTGTGTCTTTTTCTTCATTTTTGCAAATCTAAAAGAATGAGAGCATGAAGATAAATTAAAATCCACATTTAAGTACATGCACCTATCATGTGATGTTAATTAGTTGTAAATTTGTCAATAAAATTGATTTATCACAAAAGGACAACCGAAAAAGGTTTTTCAAGCTATTCTTTGTCGGAACTGATGCTCTCTCATTTAACGTTGTCCTAATGCTGTTGTTTTCCGAGGAATCGTCGGGATTTCTGCTCATGCAAATATTTCCTGATGCATTTGTTGTAACTGCTTTTGCAGCTGTTAAGATTACCGCTCTTTTTTCCACGGAAGTTATTGATCGTTGTTAACTAGACTTGAGAATAAGCTTACAATTTTTAAAAAGGGTTGATAAGATCAGCAACTGAATGTATCCTTAACTGACGATTACACCCACGAGTTTTCCATCAATCGTCATAATCAATCTAAACCATGGATCATGGTTTTATCACAGCAAGCTTATAAGTAGGCAGATGTAATCCTTCTGCCTCAGTCTTTTTGCTGATGAACTAACCCCCTTTCACTCAATTTACAATTCTCACATCAAAGGGTCTGAGTTTGGTGGTGTCGATTGCAGGGATATAGCGACGTCTTGAGGCAGGAGAAGGATATGATTAGCATCTGCAATCCTTTTAACATCCATTTGAGAGAAGGTTGTCCGTAGTGTTCAACCGTTAGTCGGTACAGTTGATGGTTACACCCGATTCTAGGTCAGTAACACGCGTGTGGGGATCACTGTACGACTTGGAGTGCTGGCGGGAATTTGACGATGAAAACTTGACTGAGTACCTGTTGTAGGTCGCCTCGGGACTGCTCTTAGAGAAGCAGGGAAACATATCCTTCCAGAACCGAATGGTGACGTTAAAGAAGAGAAACACGTAGGGGTTGAAGGCCGAGCTGGCCACAGCAAAGAGGCTGAAGAGAATGTAGACGTTACTGGAGACGACGGACGGGCGGTAGGTCTTGAGCATCTCCACGATGAAATATGGGGAGTTGCACATGACGAAGACAGAGATGATGACAATCGTCATTTTGAGGGTCTTCTTCTTGGCTTTGGTCAGCGTACCCGTGGGGACGCGCCTTAGTTCAATCTGACCGTCCCGTTGTTTCCCTGAGCACTCCCTAGATTTCTCCCAGACTGTCTTGCATAGCCGTACATAAGCCACGCTGATGATGACGAAAGGTATCAGGAAGGTAATAAATGCGACGTAGGTCAGATAAGCCGTGCGTCTGCTAGGGAACTTTGATAGGTTGGTGCCACAGTGCACGAGTCCTCTTTTCTCTCTGACAAGCCATACGATAAGCTGCGGTAAAGCCAGCACGCCAGCCGTCACCCAACCCCCCACCACAAGTTTCCAGGCGGGGACGAAAGCGCTGAGAGGGCTGCGAACAGCCTGGTGACGATCGATGGCCATGATGGCAATCATGTTGCCACTGCTGATTAGAGCGGCTCCCTGGAAGTACATGACGATCTTGCACACGGCGTTGCCTGCTGTCCATGTTCCGGCCATCTCAATGACGGCAGTGGCCATGATGGCAAAGAGACAGACAGACATGTCAGCACTGGCAATGCCTAAGACGATGGTATTCACTCTGGACTTACGGTGGCGGTTAAACCTCATCCACTGGAACACGAGTAGATTGCCCAGAACGCCGATCGCGAACAGGAACCAGAGCGCCCCGATCTGGAACTCCATGGGAAACCAAGTGGTCACGTCTGGGTCGGGCTCTCCCACCGTGTCGTTGTCGTAAAATGTGAACATCTCGGTAACCTCGACGGTATAAATACTGGTGAACATCTGCGTTCTGGAATCTGTTGACTCTGTGGTCATCGTGTCAGCGACTCTCTGGATTGAAACTCAGCACCTGTAAGAAAGAAAGAGGAAATTAAAAAAAAAAGAAGACCGATGAAAAAGCCGAACATTACCCTGTCAAATGATACGATGGCATGTTTGCGCTGCAATTCAGACAGGACTTGTTTGTTTTTCTCGTACCATCGCGGCCGGTGTTCATAACCATGGCAACCATTTATCACCTTGTAACAAAAGCCTGAAAAGTAGAATAAACAGGCAGTCGGCGATCATACAAATCTTAATATTCATAAACACACGAGCTTGCGAGGCACGTGCTAAGTGGTACTGGCGCGAGAGGCCTGTAATGCTCAGCACAGGTCATAGGCTGGCTCTTGTTACCTGACCCACTCTAGCTAGAGTCCTTGGCTATTATCGACTGATCTGGGCTTGGTAAGCTAGTCCGTCGGTCTACATAGTATGCGCCGCCTCCTACACCGTAATCGACCCGCAAAGAGAAGAATCGGCAGCGCTGCGGCATCGCTCGGCCAATATTTTCAAGCGTGGGACGTGCCTGGAACAAATTAATCGCCTCGTATTGCAGACGGGTGACGCTCGCGGGGCTTTGGACTGGCATAGGTCAGGCAGTGACGCCGACAGAATGGGCTGAAAATACCTGCCGTGCTGGATTCACCAAGATTTGCCCCCCCCCCCAAAAAAATATCATTCACTTTTTTGGATAGTTCAAATGATATCAGTACACATATTTTTATCACATGACGTTCGAGCGGGCTGAGAATACCTCCCGTGTTGGATTTACCAACATTCGAAAAAAATCCTTTTACATTATAAATACATGTAGTTACATAACAATTTCAGTGCACATACTTTTGCCACAAAAAATTGCATCTTTGCAAAACAGATCCGTTGGGTTAGGCATTATTCGAACTGACAGCGAATTCTCTCTTTGGCACCACAATTTCAGGTCGCATATTTTTCGCATGGCATTTAACAAAATTCTCAAAATGTTTGCAAAATATATCCGTTTACCGTTTCCTATTCCGGCTGATATTGAAATTATGAAGACATGCCTCTTTGTTTAATATGGTCAGGAGTCCATCAAACGTGATAACGTTCAAAACCTCCGAATTATACAATATTTTGTATGTTATGATTTTTTTAAACATGAGCATGATGTTTAATATTGGTAAGGAGACCCTAACTTGTACCTTGAAAGTGCATGATTATTTCCAAAAACAACCGAATCAACTGCAGTTGTTTCCTGTGTAAGATGTTCAGTCGGCCAACGATATTCTTTGTTTCCCTTTTTGTATTCGTTATGCCAGTTACAATAACTTGGCCTACACACCTGCGGCCTTTTCCCAAAATCTATGTTATCGTTTTGTCTGAAATAGTTTCCTTCACAAGTATTCCCGAGATGCAAAACACGCACGTAATCAAAGTGAATGCAGTTTGTAGTGAAATGGCCACAGGGCAGAGGTTCCTGAAAACGCTGCACAAAAGATGGAAGAAAATGTTCTTAGCAGTGGGGGGGGGGGGAGACCATTTTTAATCGCTTATCAACGAAACATAAACTCTTCTTTTGGGGTATTTTTGGATGACCGTACCGGGCATTGTCTTTACGATTTTCCGAGTCGGGAGAATCAACACAAACAAGATAATGACACAAAAAATACCCTAAACAGTCTCTCATCAAAATTAATGCATTCTGGAGACCGAACGAAGCTTTCCACGATGATTCATAAGGGCATCATTCCCATGTGCCTTCAGTCCGTATATGTACGGACTCACCGAATCTCTAACCCTTATTCTTCAGCCAAAGGGTCCTGGCTAGGTCATTACCCACACTTCGATGAGCCAACTACAAGTGTCCCAGGTCTACGTATCGGCATTTTTTCTTCCCTACCAGCGCAACTCAGGTCGGTCTTTGCGGAGCCGAAACGATGATGGTCAGGCGTCACTATGGTTTGCTGTAAAGTTTGCGACCGCACGCGACCGTTGTTTCCCTTTCCCTCCCCAAGGGGCATGTAGAGGGTGTGCAGAAATCGAGCTAGTACCTGGGCAATCTGAATTATTTTCTTTCTCCAGTTTGCTGCTGGCACAGATCGCATTACAGGGTCGCAGCAGATGAAGAGTTCAGCGATGAGTAAATAAACAGACCCAAAGCCCGAGTGCCCGACCGGCTTGTGAGTTAGGCCGAGGGTAGATTTGCTCTTCAACAGGTACCGGTATTCAAAGGGAAACTGCTTTTAGAAAATGCAAATCGGAGGAATACAATAACAACAGGACAGCATTTGCATGAATCGAAACTGTGTCAATGTCCTTCTTTAAACCGTCCACGTACTGACTCCAGATCTTTTCAATTTAAGTTGACATGCTCTAGAAGCTCTGATGCTGTAAGATGGGACAGCGCAGGATTGAGAGTGGTCTTTTTACTAGACGTCATTATTTGTAAGGCCTAAAGCCAGCCCAATCTGACTTGATGATACATGATCATGTCTAGTGCGACGTTCATGTACATTACCAAATGCCGCATCAACCGCGCAGGCTCTTGAAGCCCATGTAGTCGAAAACAGAGGCTGATCTCACAGCAGTCATACAGCTCGTGCAGATGACGTCACTTCACCAAGTGTTGCACGGCATAACGCATTCGTAAAGCGTGTGCTTGTCATCTAAAAAAAAAAATCCAAATTGACAGTCACGTGACTGCACGGGTCTTTTAGTATTACCTCCTTTCTTTTCCCTCAAGTAATCGACATTCACATGACAATGTGAGATCGAGATATCATAATCTCGGTAATCATATGACCCGAAGGCGTATCGTGTTGGTCAATATGCGCACTGTACAGAACATTTGCAATTTACACGGCAACTTTAACCAACTTTACGAAAAATCCTTCCTCAAGGAGAAGATAGGACCCTGTGAAATTATTCTGCCTGAAATTGTACCATTCGGAAGGAAACAATCACTGAAGGAGGTTTAAGAGAGTGTGCCCGCCGGCACAGTTTTACTTGCGTTAGCAATGCAATTAAGTTGTAAGGGACCCCAAAATTGTGCCTACATTCCTCTCTGTTTTCCTAAAATATAGTAGGCCTATCCACTGGGCTGAAGTTATTTGTCATGCAACCTTCTTAAGATTCTCTTGCTGCAAACGAAAAAAATGGCCCAAAAGCAAAATCATCCCATGTACTTTTAATAAACAGAATGGAGGGCCCATTCTTCTGTGAATAAACACATTATAATTTTTGAAACGTCCAGCTTACTGGTTCTTTCAGAGCCAACCCCAAAAGTGTTGCACGAAACGACCCTTTATACAAACTGTTGTCACTTAAAGTGAACACATCAATATTAAAGGGCCTATGCAATGTAATTTGTTTAATATTATCCTTGAAAATGCACCTTTGTGTCCCATTTTAACTTATTTTCAATTTTCGTTTCGCCATTTTGAAGAGTATTTTAGTACCTTTTTGGTTTATATTCTAATACAAATTTCCATATTCTGTGATGTGATTCGGGGCAGAAACCTCAATGTTACAGCTCTTTCAACAGAAAAAGTTGGTAGAATTTTTAGATATTTAGTTTCTTTTCTTTTAGTGATATTCGTTGTTGTGCAAGTACATGGCAGTTAGCCAATGAGCAAATTTTAGGTTCACAATTTGAACAAAAAAAACACCGAACAGTGTCTTCCTGAAATGACACCACAGCAACAACGCCCTTATATAGTTGTCCGGAAAACCATGGAAAAGTTTTAAATGTTTAAAGAAGTGCACTTTCAATAAAATTAACCAAAAAGGGATATGAAATAGTTTTCATACATTTTAAGAGGTGAAGAAAGTTGCTCGAAATGTGTTCCTGAGAAAATATCATCGTATGGCCCTTTAATCTACGCACTTCGTCCATTCCGATAAGACGGGAAGAATTGCAAGCAATAAGTATTACTTTGCGATCGCATAGCGTGACAACGCGATCGCTTTTGTGAGTTTGTGAGGTTCTGGAGAAAAAAACCGAGGGGAAACTCCGATCTTTCAGGACCTCACAAGTCACAACCCAGAACAGAGATATCTTGTCACATGGTGCTACCGTAAACTTGTTCTTCTAATTCATTCCATTTTCAAGTATCTAAAAGATCACACAACAATAATTATGGTTCCGAGAGCTGATCCTGTAAATGGGTTTGACATCTCATCATCCTTTAATACATTCCAAAAGACAAAATGGACACATTTTTGTGCGGCAACTTAAAAAATGCTATAAAAACCAAGGTGTCTGAATGAAAGTAACAGTGTTAAATTTCACGCTTGCGTTCATGTATTGCACATACATGCAAGCCTTGCCTGTCAGTTGTGCAAAGTGAACTTCAAAACAAAACAACACCGCAGACCACGCGCGGATACACAATTAAGTGCATGTTTACGCTAATTAGATTGTACCAATCACAACAGGTTTTTAGCGGTTAGTGGGAGCCAGGAGTTGCCTATCGAAAGATGACCCGAGGTTCCAAAGAACGTCGCTTATGATATGAATAGAACTTTTAAGCTATATTTTTACTCCTTTTTTTCGAATGAAAAGCCCCAAAAGTAATAAATTAGAACATTTAATAAAGAGTACCACGTGTTTACCCACGCGTCTTGTTTATGTTTCGGCATCTTGTTTTTTTTTTCCAAATATGTTTTTATTTTTTTTATTGAAGATAGATACCTTAAAAAAAACACACGTTAACTTCTTCTAATAACTGCTTGCTTTGCTTAGTTCCATAGAATAAAAATGATTCAGTCTACGAACGTGTTGCGATGCAGCGCCTATATTTTCGATTTTCAATTGTAGAAGGGGCAAGATGATTTAACCAGTCAACACCGCAATCATGAAATGTCCAAATTTATTCAACATGTAAATCAGTTATAAAAGTCCAAACTACTCCACTAAATTCTTAACCGGCACTGTCCTTTCCTCCACAATTAGCACTGCAACTTGGGAATTTTCTTTAAAATAAAAGTAGTCTCCGGGGTGATCAAATTGAACCAGTTTCACTCAGGTGCCCCCAGATGATTCTGATTTCTCAATTTTCACCTCAGGTGCACCGAGTACTCATACCTACGAACTCGGTCACAGAGGGGAGAAGGAGGGGGGGGGGGTGATATCAAGCCGTAGACAGCGTTCCATTTCCCTTACCACACATCATCACGGAACATGTAGGTTAATGTGCGTCGATGATTCCCTGACCGACACTACGACGCGCTGAAAGATGAACCAATTTCACTGATGGAGGACACGCAAGATGCAACTTGGCTCGCAGTGAGAGAGAAAGTCTCTGTAATTGTATCGGGTTGCGATAATGTTTCCTTTGGGGATACAGTTGTCAACTCTGCCCCCTCTCCTCTCACCCCCTTTGGTCTGTTTCCTATCTTTCTTCCCTCAGATTTTGTCTGTGCGTCGCTTTATTTTCCTGCGATGCTTCCATCTTTCGTTACACGGTTTATGCTTCGCGGCTTAAGGTGGCGTATGGAAAGGAATCTCCAGTGACCGGATACGACGGAATGAGCCAAACAGACATTTTAGTTGTCACTTTTTAGACTGTTCGTGTGAAGTAGATAGAGCATATTCTGCTCTAAACCTATAACAATTACTTGGATATCTTACTTATGTGTAGATATTATTGGTGACAATACCGACTGTTCCTATTTATTTCCAATTTGTAACGTTTTTACTGCAATGTACTTCTTAAACCATTTAATGAATGTTTAGTTTGGTTGGATTGTACTAATACTCCAATTTGTTCTGTACAGTTTATACGATTGTTGGGATCAATCTGTAAACTCGGGCGTCTGTATGCGTAGTTCACTTGAATAATAACCCTGAACAAAATTGCAATTAAAGCCTTTGCTCTTTATTTAACTAGAATGACTTTTCTAGGATCGATATTTATGACCAAAAAATATTCACATTTAATATTGCTCGAAGAAAGATGGACAATATATCAGATTGCATGTTGAAATAAATATTTTTTTTTACGGAAAATAACACGCATAAGTATCGATGGTTTTACAGCCAGAGTTCAGGCCACATAAACGGCGCCTATTCTGGAGATATCACCCATCTTGCAACACGCTATATGTGCGCTAAGTGCAAATATCTCCGGTAGCATATTGGAAATCAGCGCAACTCGATACGCACTCGTTACACGTGTTTTCATACTATCCGGGGTAAGAAAAGACGAGCTGTTCTGTATCTAGCGAGGCCACGCTAAAAAGCACAATTCACAGATTGCAGGCAATTAAAACTGGTTGTAAAGGAATAAATCAGCGGGGGCAAAATGTAGGGTCGGAGATTGTGCCAATAATGATCGTTATGCAACGACTGAGAGTTATCGCGTTGCAGACGCGTTGTGGTGCTGGCATTCATTAACCGAAGTCAGATTTAGCATCTACACTGTTGCTGGTCTGATTAGAAGTGTCGACAAGAAAATGTATATTCTGGAAAGTCTCCCGAATATTTATCAAAGCAGCATAAACGACCTCTCGAATGCCAGAGTATATGAGCAACTTAGCCTAGGCAGCAAAATTTACGCTCTGGTTCTTAACTGTAATAAATTCGGCAAAATTTATGACCGTCACGACTTCCCTTTCACTGGTCTTGTTAGGGAGACACTGGTTATCTAGGGTGCATGCTGAGAAGTATCACCCAAACATCCGTTTATTGAACAAATTCCTAAGGGATTCAGTGAACTCTTTCTTTTTGTAGGCCTGCCCTACATCAGTGTAAATGTTTGATTTTGTGCGTGAGCTTGCAAACAGCAGCATCTATTAAGCGGAATTTGTGCATGGGTATTCAGGAACGGCAACATTATAAGCATTTTTCGTAGGTGTAGGCCTAGTTAGTTGATTCTACGTTCAGTATGGCTTAACATCTATTCCACAAAAAATAATTGTATAAAATTGTGAAATTCAGAAGTTCGTTGGATTGATCAAAATATAATTGCTTTTTATATATTCCGTGGATAGAGCCACTTACCAAGTGACCCCAAGTGTACGTGCTCCACTTTAACTGTGCGATGTTCCGTATGGTATCCCTGAACCACGACAGTGTGTTATTTATGGCAATATAATGTATGACTAAAATAGAATGTGTCAATATTGCGACCGAACTGCCAGTTGTTTATCAAATTTGTAAAGTGAACCTACACTCTAAAAAGTCCCTGCAGATTTTACCTGGGATCCGGGTCCTATTTTACTATACTTTTCCGGGGCAAAATGAAACTTTTTCGGGGCAAATGGCACTTTTCGGGTCAAAATGACACCTTGCGGGTCAAACGGCACTTTTTCAGGTCAAAACTACACTTTTCCGGGTAAAAATGACACTTGTCCGGGTCAAATGGCACTTTCCAGGTCAAAATGACACTTTTCCTGGTAAAATGGCACTTTTCGGGTCAAAATGACACTTTTCCGGGTCATGGAGACACCACTCCGGATCATTTTCCGGGTCATTTTGAACCTGAAAAGTGTCCTTTTGACCCAGAAAGGTATCAGATAAAATTTGACCCGGATTCCGGGTCAAGTCTGACACGGGACTTGTTAAGAGTATAAAAAGCTGCAGAAGTTCCAAAGCACAGCGGTTTAACATTTTTTTGTTTTCATACTGACATACATTATTGATCCCGAACTTTTGTGAGAATGATGGTCGATGACAAGTGGGCATTCGTTTAACGCGTTAGATTATACGGTCATAGTCCTATATACCCGTAGCAACACTATACACTGCAATTTCGCGGTTTTTAAGAAAATAAAATGCCACTATAGGGAAAAAAAGGCGGTTGTTTGCCCGTTCCAAGCTCTCATTACCTCCTTAGTTCAAAACAACACGTAGACACGCAACGCACGGAGTAGAGTGTGGTACGACAGGCAACAGGAAAAGGCGGGAAGAAGCTGGCTAATTTACCGGGACAAAAACACCATATGGCCCCACGGGCTGATAATACATCCGAATGGACGCCCAAATTAATAACACTGCAAATCCCTGCTAACCATAACCTTTAATCCAATTATCCCGGATACGAGGGATTAGATTAAAGGGCTGAGCAAGACCCGGTTAAGTGTCGACAGAGATTTACGTCATTTGATGCCTTAAGTATTAAAATCTGCGACAAAAATATGGTCATTGATATACCTATCAAATTAGATGACGGAAAGCCGCGAAATGTCTGAAATTTGAGAACAGGTGGGAAAATATGGGCCTTGAAATAAACCGGTGATAAAACAGAAGTTGTTATTTTGTTATTGTACTTCATATCGGATGACAGCATGCAGTTGTAAACGGAGAAAGACATGATTGAAACTTTCATTCAATTTTTTTTCTCAAAATTGTAATCTTGCTTCATGTGGAATAACAGCTGTCAAGAAACTTTACTTCCATGTCATAAACAGCGTATGAATTACGAAGGCCGGTAATATTGTTTTCAGGGTACAATACCGTACGAATGCGAAAAAAACTGTGAAAATGGATTATTTTCGACAAAGGTTTCGGGTAGTCGAATATTAACATTAATCATTAAGAGCTACCTGATAATTAGCAAACCACGAGGAAAGATAATTTTCCAAAATATAGCCGAACCAAATTCCTCTCACTTTCAAACGGCAACATAATGATGAACATTAAAAAAAAAACATTACTTGATATTTCCATGGTCTTACCAAGACGCTTTCGGTATGGCGTAAGCGTAGTTGTACTCAGGTGTGGCTTTCTTCGCACGTTTGTACTCGAGTCGAGAGACCCTATGTGATATATTCGCGGAAGTTGGTCAGCCTTGCAGATGGGTTAGTCTGAATCCCACAGTATCACGCCGTGCACTTGCCACAAGCTCCTGCAGGACACAGCAGAGTGTCCAGCAGGGAAACTAGACCACACCAATACCTTAACCTAAAAAGAAATCCCCTAGAAAACCGTGCTTGCATCATCCTTTGATCACAGTGGATCCCTGTCTGCGGTTTGGGACTGTGTTTCTGGCACTGAATATGATTTCATGTTTAGCCGGACCGCCTGCTGTGTTTTGAAGTTCACTTTAGGACAGCGGTGCAGATATCAACCCTCGCACTCTATACTCTCTGAGGCATTCACGTGGCGACTGCAAGCGGGCCTGTCTGAATTGCTCGTCATGATGAGAAACATGAATGTATAATGTCTACCACTGAGTGTTCTCACTTTGCTCGCGTTCCATTTAGTGAAAAATGTTGTTCCTTTTTACAGTTTCTGTATCGCCTATCGAGGATGCTTCAATTTAAAATCGGATTTGGGTCCATTTTCTCTCCAGCATTTCGAGTTTCAGCAATATCCACTTACAGCAGAATGCTTAGGGTAATGTATCTCTTGCGCGTCAAGCGTTCCAGATCAGCTTTTGCGATAAATTTTCCGGACTTGGGTTTTCAGTCTGGGCCCCGACTTTATGTGTTGTGTCGTTTATTTGTTGCTATTTTTGGAAACCAATCCATTTAAATACGAACTGAGTTGCCGCGGAAATCTTCCTGAAAGGTAACAGACCGTCAAGTCTGTCTCTCATCACGTAATCTGAAACGCTGGACCTTTGATTCAAAGAAACATCTGAAGAAAAAAAATCAGCAAATGCAGGAATAGCGCTTATTACCGTTGACATTTGATACAGGATTTCATACCAAGTCTTTCGGCTGACGACGCGTCCGATTGGGAGTTATGACGCTTCATGTTGTCTGCGGTATTTAGTACCGTACATTGTAAACAAAACCCATAAAAACATTGTCAATTTCCAATACTTCTTGCGGCTTATTACCGTTATTGCTCGAACCGTCGGAAAGAACGCGCCACGTCAATTTCCCGTAAAACTTGGTGCCCTGACGCATGCTAGCGTTTGTAGGTGTAACTCTTCACAATCCCTCACTTTGTCAACACTCACAACCGCCTTTTGTGATTCACATACACGCCTAATGTATGCACACAAGGTTCGCTACGTGCGTATTAATACAAAGCTGATCATCAATAGGTCGACCCCTTTCTAAATCTGTTGGCTCATTAGTAAAAATAGTAGATGCAAATTAAATAACAACTTGCAGATGCAAGTAAGGCCGAATAAAAAAAAATGTTTCTCGTCCGGGTTTTTGAAAAAAAAGTAGGAAGAGGGGTTTTTATTTTTTATTTTTTCAAGATGGTCGCCATTTTAAAATTTCCTGCAACCGTTGGTGTTTCCACTGTTTACAGACACTTTAAAAATGAAAGACAAGTTGGACAAGAAAACTGAAAATATTTACAGTGTCACTTAGAGTTGTATTGGTCACATATTTCGCAAGTATTTATTTTCTGATGAATTTAGTCGTGGACTTTGTCGGTGTTTTTTTACTGCATTTTTCAAAAATAAAACAATCCAGGCGGCCTCAAAAAAGGAAGCGGGCGGGGACGAGAAACATGTTTTGTTTTTTTACTTCGCCTAATGTTGCAACTTATAAGATAATTTTAACACAAACTGGTATTAAAACGACAATTCGTGTGCAAACAAACAAAAATTAAAAATGCAACATGTCTGCATGCCACACTTCCTGCTGCCGTAACTGGTACCTATCTCCCTCCATACTCCGCCACCCATGCACTTTGTATTCCGTTACAGTACGGCAGATTACCGTTGAATTTAACGAAATCCGTGTTGAAGAAAAACAGTCACCGTCATTTTAGGTTTTTTTTTGTTGGCATCCCGTTTGACAGTGAATTTATCTTAAAATTACGAACACATGTTTTAACAGTGCACCGTAACATTTGGTATGTGGCTGAAAATCTTCACATTACAATTCGATTTGATTTGGTAACATCTTTTTAGCCTGAACACGCATTAATGTCTACATTCTTTTCCAACTACTTACTACTGCAAAGAGTTTCAATATTATTGAGTATTCAATACAGACTTCGCCCGCAGTTTTCACTAAGCAAGACAATGGAATAAAAGCCCAATGTATTTTCAACCCACACCGACTTTTTAATTGAGTCCTATTAAGACCTTGTTGTTTTGAAATTCGGCTCCCCGAATCCAGTTACACTTTCTGAGCATGTACTGTACTTGAAACGTGCCTCGAAGTAGGTCAGTGCGATTTGGCAGTCCAAATGCGATATGCAATGTATAGGCAACTCACTTGGCTAAGTTCTGTGGTGCACTTAAACCATAATTTCGTATGTAACATTCCATTTATGACAGTGATGAAAAGATATGAGTCGTGCGAGACAATTCTCTGCAGAGACTGAGCGACCCAACCTGGATTTCTATTAATTGAGAAAAACATCCCAAACCGTGCAAGTTATTGATTTCTTTTTATCGAATCCGTGCTGTCGTGTTAAATTGCGCATCGTATAAAGGTTCACCTTATAAGGTAGAATTAGAAATAGATCTCGAAAAAATAAAACTCCGAGACGTAGAAATAGAACTCCAAGACTTCGCTTTTGGCACAGCAATGTTATAAAAGACTCATTACCAAAGCATCGTAGAATGGTTAACCTTCGGGTAGAAATAGAAATAAAACTCAAAGAAATAGAACTCCGAGACGTAGAAATAGAACTCCAAGACTTCGCTCTTAGACATAGCACACCAATGTTATAAAAGACTGAGAACCAACGCATCGTATAATGATTCACCTTAAAGGCAGAAATAGAAATAAAACTCAAAGAAATAGAACTCCGAGACGTAGAAATAGAACTCCAAGACTTCGCTCTTAGTCTTAGCACACCAATGTTATAAACGACTGATAACCAACGCATCGTATAATGATTCACCTTAAAGGCAGAAATAGAAATAAAACTCAAAGAAATAGAACTCCGAGACGTAGAAATAGAACTCCAAGACTTCGCTCTTAGTCTTAGCACACCAATGTTATAAAAGACTGATAACCAACGCATCGTATAATGATTCACCTTAAAGGCAGAAATAGAACTCCGAGACGTAGAAATAGAACTCCAAGACTTCGATTCTGCCACACCAATGCTATAAAAGACTGATTACCAACCCACTTTACAACCTTAACTTTTGTTATACCCAAAGTGCCAATCTAGTGTTCCTATGGTCCCTTATGGGGTGACTGTTACTTGCGTCTTGAGAAAGGATATACACTGGTGACGTCGGAGAGCCGTACAGTGCTATCTCATAGGATTACCTCGTAACAGCCCATTGTGTAGACCATATAGACGAAAACTTCCAGAAAATAGCCATTCTGAATTTATTGAATAGAATTCTGTGTGCTCTTGTATATACTTTACTAGGCGCACCTTGTCTTGTTTCGTGTTAGTAGCGAGAGGTTGAAATGGCCCGTACGTCAGGTGGATTTTAAGTCAAGCTACATGTATAATATTCTAACGATTTCTGTACACGTGTTGCTGGTGACTCACGATGCCACGTCAATACGGCTTTTACCTTACATAGGAGAAAAAGAAGTTGAGAGAAAAACAAAGTTACATCTCGGCAAAGTGATATCTTCATTAAAGCCCGTCAGCTGAAGCCTTTGGTCTCAGGTAAAATAAAAGGAAGTAACATGATAACACACTGATAAATGTCGATGAAATGCCAAATGGACATGCATGGTACCTTGCCAATTCAATTATTACTATGCACACGATGCGGGGTCCTCCTGCAGGTGCGATCCTTGCTCCTATATACACATACCTAAACGAGGCTAAGAAAAACACCAGCATCGATTAAAGTACGATCATCTTACTTTCAGATAAACCAGGCTACACTCTCAAACTGAAGCCCGCAAAGCGGAGGAGGAAGGGGGGGGGCTCAGCCTTTAGGAATCGTTTAATATGACCATAGGTTTTCTTAAGGAGCTCTCCTCGCGGAAAACAAGTTTGTAGAAAAGGGTGGAAATCCAACACTTGTGTAGGCTTCTGCTATTGATCTATGGATGTGTTTGCTCGGGAAGCGATACACCCTGTGGGGAAGAGGAAGACTCCTAAAGATTGGAAGTATCGATCGATCCTGCGCTCTGATTGCCCGTATACAAACTTCAAGAAACTGACCATTGACAACGAAATGCCAAAAGGGAATACGGCGAATGTAGTTGAACTTAAATGCTACAAATACACCTTCTATGCCGGGACACAAGGCTTGAGTTCTAGCACATGCGTTCAATTGAATGGCTTATCAAGTGTAAAATGTGTGCTTAATCTTTACTCGATGTTTGTGTTTGAACCAGCAGCGGCGATTTGTTAGCAACATGGGGCGGGGAGGGAGGAGGGGGCATGGGGAGAGAGAGGGGTGGACACCATCTGACCATTGAGGGCGCTGTACAACTGCACATAATATTTGAATGTATACATGTACATGTATAATGCGCAATTACGCCCATTATTTTTATAATGAAAGTTCCGTGACAAGGATAGTGAACAAACAATATTTTACAGCCACAAAACCATTTGAGAAAAATGTGAACATTTTGGGAACTTTCGGAAGTAAAATCTATATGACGTACTGGGATAAATGGTTGGGGTGAAAGCACCATAGACGTCTCCAACCCAAAATTTATATGGGGGGGGGGGTTGTCACCCCCCCCCCCTCCCCCTTCCTGCCAGGATCGTCGCCCATGGTTTGAACAGAGATTACTGACAGGGTCAACAAGGGTAAGCTTTTTATTACAAGATTTCCGCAAAGAACTCTGAGGTTGGAATTTAAAAAAAACCGATATGGCAAACGATTGAATTGTATAAGTATTTGTGCAGCCGAAATATGAATGTAACACAGACCGTGCCTGCATACAGCCTGGACTTATCGTGTAGCCACGAATTTAGCTACAGCCGTGTATGTATATACCTAAATGTAGCCCGCATCCTTAATGGTACATAATTCATGAAGATTTAGAAAGCATGGAAATGAGCAAAACATTTAACTTTACGGCAAAAACCGCCGTTCTGGCCAATCTAACCCCGGATCGATTCCTTAAAGGTGGCGTCTACTTTTCAATATCATCTTATTCGTCCTTAATCCGTCAGAATAAAATCTTGTAATCTTTACCGGCACTAAAAAAAATGAAAATAAAGGGAATAGGTAATCCTCTAAGATCTAGTGGCACCAAAAGCAAGTTTGAATCAATGTAGCACCATAATGCCTATTTATGTGTATTGTCAACATTACATGAGACATGTTCTTAAAATTTTACAAACATGATTTACAAATTGACGTGTTTTTTTTTTTACATCGCGGATTGCAAGGATTGAGAGATGCATTATTCCGTTTAAAAGCTATGCAAAAAAACACAATTCTTTGCTAACATTCCAAACGATTTTTGTCACGTCGCTGGTCTCTCGAAACAAACAAATCGAATTCAATTCACTTTGTTTTTAAAGGTTATTCCTCTTACTGTCTGATCGGCATTTAAAGTGCTGCCTGAGAACCCTACTTCTGCCGATTCCGATCGGACAAAATGAGGGTTAGTATCGATTTTAAGTCTTGTGCCAATCACAAAAATTGTCAATTATTTCTCACGCCGAAATATCCCACATAAAATAAGGTCAGATACCTTTCGCTGACATTCTAAACTGCAAAGTTGCAAGGGTTTAATACGGCATTCGGTTACCCACTTGGGAAAATTAGAACAGTAAGCGTATCGACGAAATGACAGGGGGAAAAAACAGGAGTGATGGCGACAACCACACACGCTTTCATAGCAGTGGTTTCAAGTGGCATATTATGGCCATCCACGCTCGCTGGTTAAACAATACTGACGCGAAGTTGAGGTTTAGATTACGATTTGAAACGTTGGAACGGTAATCTGTACGCCAAGGAAGCACACAAAAAAAATCTCTTGATCAACAACTATATTCATTGGCCAGTCATTTCAACTTCTCTCATAACCGAAATCTGAAAGTATATCTTTGATTACGGTTCTAACGAGTCTATGAAGGTAAAATACTAGGTTGTTGCTGCAAAACAGTCATGTCAATATTTTTCACAAACTCAAACAGAAACTGCCTTTCCCTTGGAGCAAATGGGATGAAACATATCATTTGTATAAGTTAAGCTTTCAGCCTGAAACAATGCAACGGTATTCGTGTATTTGGTTTAATTTCACTTACACAATGTCCAAATACTCCCTGAAGTCGAAGCAAACAATTTAGTTTTATGAGAAAAAATATGAAAAGTTTGTCAAGATTTGTCGTGGCAGGGTTTTTGCCGTATTTTTGTTTTGCTTTGGAAATTTACTATTTACGGCGAAATGCCTATGAGCGCTTTAAAAATGCTACCTATATCAGGAACGGAATGTCCAACAGACTGACTTTGTTTAGCCTGGCGCGGCGCCAATTCGTTGCGGTTAAAGGGAGGTATCGCTATATTTCATTTTCCAAGAAGATAAAATTATTTCTCAAGCGACACATTTTTTCAGATAAATATCTACGTTCGAGCTTTTTGCCTGATTGCAGATTAATTAATATAAGCTGTAGTATTCACACAGTGAATAGAATATCCTCTGAAGTTTTTACAAGAATGACACTGTTGACTTTTTGTCAGAATGATTTGTCTGCTCTTACCTCCCCTCTCTCCAACTCGCAGTCGAAGCCGAAGGAATCTGACTCAAAGGTAAACAGTTATCCTCTCACTTCCTGCCGAACTCGACTGAGACACGTGTTGCACCATGCTCCCGTCATCGCTGTGCCGAGATATTTGCGCCTTCCAATCAACAAGACCAGGACGAAAAATAATCAGGCGAGCCGTCAATTTCAACGGGGAATGTCTAACGGCCGGTAACTGCAGCGCGAAAGACTGTCGCGACGATGATAGTAATGATGATGACGACGATTATGCAGTGTGATATACGGGGAAAGGGCTCTGCAATAACTGAAGCTCGAGCAGTGAATGAGTACAACCTGCCCCGTCCGAACATTATAAAAACCTATCAGTGGCACTGGCTTTGACGTAGTAGGCGCTCGTGGACCACGCGTGTTTTTCTCGAGGCCACGCGCAACGCGCAAGTCCAAGGCGAGGCCTTCCAATATCGAAGGTCCGTGCAGTGACATTGGTGGTAATGACTTCGGTATGTCTCATTGGCTCGGTGGAAAGAAAGAAAGAAAAAATCGCGATGTATATGATCGATGATGTCATTAGATCGGCGGTCCCCGGTTGGGGTTGGGTTACATAAATGACATTCGTCGGTACATTGGGTATGGCAGGAACAGTCTATTGGTATGAATTTATGCTGATATCAATACTACTGGCTAGACGGACTTGATGGTGACATGGTTCTGTCCGTCGACATACTGATGTAGATGAATCTAATTTTTGCATTTCTGGGGCTTTAATTTCCCAGGGAGAAATTCTGAGAGGTAATATACTGAAGCTCACAATTTTGTATTAATGGTAAAAAAATGGGATATTGATTGACGCGAGTTCTCGGTAATTCTGTGTAAGGTTTGAACCTGAGTTTGATTCTTTATTGCGAATCATGATGAAGACTAAATAACATAGAGAATGACTCTGTAAATTCATTACCAGTATAATATCAAATTAAGCAACAAAAATATCATTCGAACAAACAAAAACATCAGTGTTCCTGTATTTGTTTTTTTAAAACCTGATAAAAACAGTTTTCACCCTAATGTTTATTTTAACATTAATTGTTTGTTTTTTTATCCCGCGCCTGTCATTGACTTTTAACTGTGATTATTTTACCGAATCGTATTCTGATACGGTATCAAAACATTGGAACTTTAAGAGGGAATCTTGTCTGAATTTACAGGGGAAGAAACTAATGGATCCTTCTCCCGTATTACACTCGTTAAACAGTGTCGCTTGTTTATTTATCCTTCTACGCTGTCTTGGTTTAGCAATGTACTGTGTTGAACTTGAAAAGACAAATTGAAAGACTAAACGTCAAAAGTTGACATCTTCAAAACAGACTCCGACTGTTAAATTTCTCGTTACCTTAATCAACGTAGACGGCACAGGCAACATGGTTTCATTTGAAGCCTTAATGAAATCATGTTCTTGGACATCCATGTGAAATTGGTAAGAATTTGGGGTTGGGGAATTGAAAAATATCCTTGAGGCACAAGAAGGAGATGCACACGTCAGGTGGATGTCATGGCATCACAACTCGAGAGGGACCGACTGCAGACAAAAACGTCTCCATTGCCCGAGGTAATCAAGAATGCATCTGTTGAACCGTAGGGGTACCCGAATTAAGTTAATGCTGGGATGAAAAGCAATGCTCCAGCTGAGTGCAACACCCTGACTTATTGCCGATGGACTTGAAAATGTAGGTATAAAACTAACATGACACGTGGCATTTGTTCAGGCACGCATGACGCTCGCTCCATTAACGCTATTGGTTACTGCAAGACGGAGACTGTACTCAGTCATAAGGACTCCAAAGGAGAAATTTCATACTGAAAGCTGGATAACCTTTATTGTGAGGTCAATCAATGCGGGGGGGGGGGGAATCGACAGACATCAATATCATTGTTTGAACCTTCTGCTATAGAATTTCTGTTGTTGGTCATAATTGGGATCATTAGGGGGAAAAGCTGGATGGTGCCCTTAGAAAATGGCAAATTAAATCTGACGTCAAAAGTTCAATAGTCTGTGTATATTATCCGTCAGCAAATCCGCTCCTCCAAAACATGAAAATTCTTAATGGTTTATCTCAATACTGTGCTCGTATATTTTTGTAAATAATGTTTAAAGCTTTACATTTTTCTCCAGCTATGTTTGTATAGCTCAAGTAGGTTCCAGCTTATTTCATCTTTTATTTTTTTTGTAATCTTGGGTTCTTAAGCTTTTCATATTACGATTTAAATGCAGATATAATCTTCAAACAAGCTTCATTTTGGGTGTCGGCCAAAAGTGCATAATGCTCCTACATACTTTGGGGGAATTATTAACTTTTCTCAACAAGAGTCAAATAATGCAAAAGAAAATCATTTTTGGTTCGTATCTAGACTCTTATTCTCTAGGTAGGCCTATGATCTTGCAGTCAGCCTAGTCGACGTGACCTGAATGCCACACGACCCTGATTGAATTTGTCGTAAATTGAGGATCTTGGGAACTGTTTCTGACAGTGACTGGACAGCACGGGTCGTATGCATTAATTGCACTTGTTTGTCATTCCGGTTTTCTGGTGGTGTGACAAGAATACCAATGCACATTTCCATGAGGATTCCCTCGATTGCTCATGCCTTTCGGTTTATTGAAATCATCAGACTCGGTACAACATCCAAATTAAAGTTTGAACTGCTGTATCTATTTCTCCCGTTATTTTAGGTACTGAGTGTCGCCCTTCACCCACTTAATATGGCCCCTGAATATACTCAATGGCGTCAGGAAGGACTTGAATCCAAGACGTTATTTGGTATGTTTATCATTACAATTAATCTTCCCCCAGATGCAGTCGAAAAGTGTTTGTCATGATTTTCTGATACCGTTTTGATGCCATAGAGTGTTGTATACCCATGGTATAACATCTTGCATCATTACAATTACCGCGCGCTCTTTGGACTTCATAGTACACGGACAGCAAAATCAACATTCTGTGTAGCGCGTTTGCCTTCCCACTTCTCAACGTGTCAATACAGCAGCTGCCGCCGGGGCGCCCCCCAGAGTGCAATTGAGCCCCTCTTTACTCGAGACGCAACAGGGAACCTAAGGGAGGGACTATATAAGGACCGACGGGAATCGCTTCGCTTGTTCCTGGAGGGGGGTGTCCCGTCGAGAGCTGCCGTTCTCGACAGAGAGTCTAAACGCCGTCATGCCCCGATAAGGTCTACACTGCACCGGCGCGTTGTTATACGGATAATAAAAGAGAAAGGCCAGGTCTTCGTTTGGCAGCCATTCAAATTGACCTACTAGCCCTCCTGATATACGCTAGGTTGTATAAGCACATAGTGTAGTCGTGTGTGTACATTATCTCCATTTCTAAGGTGCTCATTCAGACCTCTCGGGAGCTCAGGCAGACGTCATACTTGGAGAGGACGTGATCAGAAAACAGCTCATGGAAGGCGCGGTTGAGCTGTCCTTCCCGGAACCTCCTATCGGGGGCACTTCCCGTCCAAACCTCGCTGAATGGGACGCGCACTGTGAGCCGCAACGGAAGCTAGGCGCGTGCAGGACACGGCCTCGTGCCTCTGGCTTGATCAGTATTCAGTCCAAACGAGAAAGAATCGGAGCTTTATTTGCAACGGTAGCAGAGTAACATTTTGATTCGAACCCGGCTTGACATTTCGGTGAAGACATCGGATGTCGTATTTTTTCGATCAAGCAATCGATCTGTGGGAACATGCGCGCGATTCAATAAGCCGCATGGCCGTCTCGCTTTTCGACGCCGTTTAAATTTCTGACTTGATTTGGACCTTGACGGAGATGAAACGTTAGCCTGTACTGAAAACCAAGCGAGACGTCCTTTCGCAAACAATCGACTGATTCGGTCTCGACTTTAATTTGGGGACGAGTAATCCAAACCAAACAGGCGTTGACTCTTTGACAAATCCGATACACGTTTTCCGTGGACTTAGACTGTGGTCGTTCAGTAGTCAATTTAGATGGTGGCCGACCTTTCTATTTGGGAGTAAAATAGCCATGTACGTCCTTCTTTTAAAACAAATGAAACACAGTCTTCGGCAAAAAAAACGGCAAACAATCTTTGAAGTGGTAAAAAGAAAAGGGCAATCTGTCTCGTGCTTTGTTATTAAAAATAGGTGTGTCTCGACCTGTCCCTCAGTGTATAGGAAAATATCGGAGGAGTAAAGAAAATTGAGCCTCGGTTCACAAAAACAAAATACGTCCATCAAACCTGCAGACATGCTTCATATTGACAGGGAAATGAAGATTATCTCGTCAGGAAGGTCCTACGTTGTACCGTTAATCCTACCTTTGTTTCTACATGTATATCCATTCGCTACGTTCCTTTCGATAAGAATTCCCGAGTGTGCGCAGCTTCAATCGACTAGCCTGAACAGGAGCGTAATTATTATCGCAGTTCGACGATGCAATCTTCTTTCAATGTCAGGCTTTGCACTTTTTGTCGTCAGAAAATGTACCATAGAACTACCTCCGCGCACGTTTTCTTTCTTTTTTCTCTCTCTCTCTCTCTTCCTCTTTCCCTTTTTTTTCTGGTTGCCATGAGTCTCCGAGTGCTTATCTGATGGATGGTCTGATTTGGGCACTTATCAATTCCCGACGAACGGTGCGGTTGTCACACGAACTACCCATGCACCGCCAATAACAATGCCGCGACTCGCCCAGGAGCCATCCCAGGGGGAACAAACAAAATCAAAAATACGGACGTCATTTTAATTTGGCAAGATATCGTGAGCGATGAGATACGGTCTTGCGCTTTTTGGAAGACCGGGCAATTTTTCGTTATCAGTTAGAGACCGGTAGTCCCCGTTGCTGTGCATATAGACTTTTGATTAAAAATCCATATACGGCTGTGGCAAACTTCTTTATGAAACCCGTTTCCTTTCAGACCCTTGAAAGGTGTACTTGCTTGTTTTGTGCATACTCAAGTTGCATAAAAAAAAAATGTTAGACAGGCAGGGTAGGTATCAGTCACCGGTACAAGATACCTTGACAGTATACGATTACTTGAATTGAAAAGCCTTGTTGACAGATTTGTTACAGGGAGAACAAAAAATATCGTAACATACAGCGTTTAGAATGTCTGCGATAAAGTGGACGTATTGAAAGCGTTCGTCTGTCAGCCAGATACGATGAATTCGTATGTATCTGAATTTCCAAAAAAAATATTAAAATGGGTTCCAATCTTGTCTTCCATTTTTTGTTCACGTCTTATTTCTTATTTCTTATTTCTTATTTCGCCAAAATTTTCACGCTCTATATCTATATTGATATGAATGCCTGTTTTAGTTGTACAACAAGATCAATGCATTGATCGGCAAACACCTACGTAAGTGTTGTATATTCTGTGCTGAACGAGAGCTTGACAGAAAGAAAATCACAAGCTTACTCGGGTGGAACTCGAACCCACGACCTCCTGCTTACTAGTGCAGGCGTCTTACTACTCGACATCCAAACTTCCTGTGGTTTTCTGGCCGGTTGGAATCTGATGTAAAGAACTTAGTCATGTAGGGTACTTCTGTACCTTTTGCCTATCTCTGAAATCGTAATTAGTTGAAATAAGAACAATCATGCTGACAATTTGACCAATAAATTACCGCGCATCTTACCAAAGCTTTCTCGAGACGAACTTTCACAAATCTCAACGTATGGCCTACATGTAAACAACTATAAACATATTAAATACAAGTGACCTTACGAACTATTCAGTATTTACAAGCTCCCGGAAAATTAAGGCAATAATGTCATCAAAACAAGTTCCTCCTTTCCCCGGTCAGGTTTACGTTAATTAGCCGTCACGGTACTTCAAAGGCTCAACTCAAAATCATCCTTTCTCGCTCGTAAGTTGTTCACAGTTGCAAAGCTTTCCGTTGAAGTGGTGATCGATTGCATGTTGTTAATGTTGTCAAGCTTATAATTAAAGTAGCGATGGTTTGGCAAACACGGACCAATGAACGCGTCAGCACCAGAGTGTCGCAGAGAATTTTTTAATGTTTTCCACATCACCTCGACTGCATATTTGGGAGCTGCCCCTAATATGATTGAGATTAAATTAAGCTTTAACCAACAATCACAGACGGGATGGCTCGCGTTTCAGACACACTGGAGTATGTTGATTATACAATTCAGATGTAGACATCATTAAAATGCAATATACCGGCAAAATAGACCAAAAGATGTGCTCTATTGTACCTTTGGTGTAATGCTTTTCGCTATTTCAAACTGATATCTTGACCTAAGTTATGACATTTTCGCTCTTTACTGAGTTCGATTTTAAATTATGATTAACAAAATGCAGACGGGGTGTCTTTTTTCTATATCCCACGAGAACATGTCAGTGCAAGTAGGCGTCTAAGACATTTTCCACGAATACATTATGCTTGGGGGTCGCTTCAAATTACCTTTCGGGACTTACTGGAGATGGTCAGCAACAAGATACAGTGAAGCCATGGGGAATAATGCGAGTTATAGGGGCATGTGAAGTATCCATCAAGATGTGTATCAACTCATGTGGATTCACACAGGCTAAACGGCGTGGCATGTCTATCAATGCAACAGGTATATCATGCATCCTAACTATCTCAGGGACGTACGTGTGAAGCGTGTCTGGAACGAGATGTAAACAATCCTCTTACTGACGAAAGGAAAGGTATCCTTGGACAGTGAAAGGCAGCTTAATTTGGTTCGCGTTACAGTAACCCTTTGCAACCCAAAGAGTGATTCATCAAGAGAGTATTATCAGGTCTAACAGGACAATACCTTTAAGAGTGAGAATATAGTTTTTGATTAAAACCTGGGCTGGATTTCAAGAAGTTGCTGTGAAGAAAAGATTGAAAAACAGCTCAAGTCACAAGCAGCATCAACTGCATCACATATTCCGTCCGTAATGGTCAGATACGCAACCCAACAAACAACCAAACAAACAACCCAACAAACAAAGATACAGAAATCTTCTTAGCATATTTCTGTGCTTAATATCTCATTGGAGCTTCTCCAACAACTGTCCCTCGGGCCTTAATGAATCAACCAATCAACACATGCACCAGTCGCAAGTATTTTATATTCACCAACAAAGGTAGATCATAAGCGCGTGTAATACTTCAAGAGGTCTCATTTGAATCTGCTTCTCTGCACCAGTATGTTTCGTTATTCACTGCCTTATGGAGACGCCAGACAATAGGAAACAAAAGATTGTAAAGGTCTCCACAAGGCAATTTCTATAGGCGAATACGTCTCCACAAGGGTATCACAAATTAGATAAATGGATTTTGACTCAACAACTAGGAATTTCCAAGGTGTGTTTACCGTCGTAAATTTAAGTATGTATGTAAGGGATATTTGGTCCGAATTTCAGCCCAGGAAATTAATTCTAGTGAAAATAGGAGCATTTTGAAACAAGATTTTCAGACTCGAAAATTTTAGTACACGAGAACAAAGAGATGTCTCCACAAGGATACTGTATCGTTTCAGATTATCACTTCTTATATAATTATCAATTCGTTTTAATTTTTAGTTAATTATCACTCTTTAGTTTTCAATGTTACTTTTTAAGATCATTCCTGTATAACGATTAATCCTCCTGAACGCATTTCTCATACTTTTCCTTGAATAGTTACATACCCACACGGCGTGCCTATGCGGTGTGTTCATGTAGTCCCTATTGTTTAATACAGAGCAAATGGCCTTCACTGCCCACGCACAAGTCACTGGTCATTTGGCATTGAAACTTTCTCAGTACAACCAAGTTACTTGACCATTGTTTAAAGGTTTCATTACTCATCCATATAGTCATCTATATTTCCAAGAAAACATGACTAAGTTTTTCCTTTCTTAAGTATTTCTTATTTCATAGACATGCTGTTTCCACAGTACATAAGTACTGCCCTGTGAGCAGTTCCTTATTCAATCTTCAACTATTCAAGTTCATCTACTCCCTCAGTTCAACTCGTTCGGTTCATTAGATTCAATCGTTGTCTCAGTTCGCTTTAACTAGTTTAGTTAATCAATGTGTATTAAAAAAAACTGTTGTGGAATAAAAGGGTTCTGTAAACACAGTCCTTAACCAAAGAATTGTGTATCGACTTATCCATTCCCTAACTACAATAATTCCAGGATATGGGTGCACACTACTATGCCTTCGTAATTCCCCCTTTATTTAACCATGCGCTGATGTATTTATGATTCTACCCTTCTTTGCCATAACATTTATCTTAATGTTTTTAAAAATCAGTCAGTCAAGAACTGTAAGATTTATCTTAATGAGATTTTCTTTCTCGCAGGCTCTAGTTGTGGCCTTCATAAAACTGTTCAATTACTTGGGACATGTTTATAATACATCTTGAGGGCCATCAAGCTGTACAATTAAATGCACTTAAATTCAAGATGAAGGGTGATGCAACTAAACGTCAGGCTTTCACGAATCTGATGTGTTACAACCTCCCGAATTAGACAGATCCCTGCAGTGAAGCACCTAAAGGGCCCATGTAATGTAATTTTATATAAAATGTTATCCTTGAAAATGCACCTTTCTGTCCCATTTAACCTTATTTGCCATTTTCATTTGACCATTTTCAAAATTTTTTTGTTGCTTCCTTTTAGTCTGTATGCTAATGCAAATTTCCATATTCATGAGCAAAACTGTGATGTCATTTTAGCCAGTGACAGAAACCTCAACGTTACAACTATTTCAGCACCACCAGTTGCCAGAATTTCGAATACTTTGCTGTCGTGAATTTTCTTTTCCTTACTGATTCGTTGTTGTGTCAGTGCACGACAATAAGCCAATGAGCCAACTTTTCTCACAAATGTTTTCAATGAGCAATGTTTTGGGGGTTCACAATTTGAACAGATCACCCCTGAACTGAACAGTGCCTTCCTAAAATCATGTCACAGCAACAGAACTATTTTTTTTTAAAGAAGTGCACTTCTAAAACAAATAACCAAAAAGGATTGTCAAATAGTTTTCATGCATTTAAGAGGAGTAGAAAGTTGCACAAAATATGTTCCCGAGTAAAATTTATGTCATATGGTCCCTTTAAATAGATATAAGCACATATATCTCATATATACCAAGGTGAGTGAAGTGTCATTCCACCAGAAGGAGTTCGGCAATAGATGTCTACTCACCATATATAACGAATAGATTCACACAGGCATTGACATTCCCAAATCGAAAAGCAGACGAAAAAATCACGAATTGTTTTAGAAGATGATGGACCCGACAGTTCTCCCCAGATAGTCCTGTCTCATAATTCCCCAAACGACTCAAATTGTATAGACGAATTCACTCATGAAGCCCCCCTCCAATGAAGAAACCATTGTGCACGCTATTGTACAAAGCAACTTCCCCGTAGTAGCTAGCGTCCTAGCGATGGTTTCGTGATTGAATTGATAGCGAGCCTGGACTGGTCTTAATTTAAGTTGCTTCTATTTTCGAAGCTTACTTAACCAGAATAGCCATAAGAACTAAGTACAGTACAATTTGCATGAACAGCCCGACGTGGATCAAAACAATGGGATAGAACTTAACTGCCATTTTTCCAAGTTTGCCATTTGAAGCTTGACAACCAAAACATTTGTCATCAGTATCCACAGATGATAGCTGTCAAACAAATATGGTCTTGACTATGTGGGCGGATATCGTGCCCACGGTTGTTGCTCCGGACAAGACACGAGAACAGGCCGAATTGGAAATATTCATTAGATGGCCGGAGATTGCCATCGGTAATCAATGTCCGAGCGACCGGCAAGATAGCCGGCCTGCATCAGGCGATACCCAGGCCACCCCATCCCGGTTTACGAGGGATGACTTTACAGCTGACCCTATAGCTGATGCACACACAGGCATACATACCTGCTTGCCCATCTTGAAACCGTGACGCGTGTGACCTTAGGTTCATAAGCCTTTAGATAATTATATTTTTAAAATGTTGATAGAGTTTTCGAAAAGATTATAATCGTCACGACAATAAATTTTTGGGTAAAATGGTCAAGATGCTGTCACTATGAACAACATTCCCTTATCGTTGTATTTAATACAAGAAGTATTTTTTCGAGCATCATTGTGCATACGGCAGTAGGCCTTGTGATAACGAGGATGGTTAATAACCATGCAATTACAACATACAAAGTTGCATAACTTGAATATTATATTGTTGTAGACAGTGATATAAGGACCCTTTGATCGGTGTTGAATTTTGTTACATTGAGTTTCGGGCTCCAAACGTAGCAACTACATGGCTTTCGTTGAGTTGTGTAAAGTGTCCAAATAACCAAGGCAGGATAACGCTACAAAAAAATATATATATCTGAACAGGAACGACGGGTCTTGAGATGGTGCAAATGCATTCTGTAAAATATCTTTTTTCTAATCCTAAAAGTGATTCTAAACCATCCAATTCCAACATGCTGATTGGTTGTCAGTCCCTGCCTGATTCTGAGAGGTTTCTTGGGAATTGAAATCATCCCTGCTTCTCTCTAGGTCTCTTAGGGATTCCGAGCTAGTGTCTGTACACTATTGAGAAACCCCTGGTTTCATTACTAAGAAAACAATAAGTAACTTTGTGCCGCACAGCATTTATTTTGCAGCAATTCCAGCTTATAAGTCTCCGGAGCCAGTAAAACGTTGAATCTTTTGAGATAAGGATTGTCCATCCGCCGCGGAGGAGAATATCATCTTGAACTGAAAAGCCAAGAACAACTGGACGTGATCGTCCATAAAGGAGATGACGAGATCGGTCGCTGTGTGCGGAGAGAGAGAGGAAAAAAGCAATTCCCGTTGATACCTCGCGATAAACACGACACGGCAATTTTCCAGGGCTCAACCATGATGCATGGGCTGTCACAGGCACGCCATGATTGCAAGCAGACGGGTTAATATTTGTACATACACAGTCACTGAATAGAGACTAATAGGGGTAGTGTGTGTAGGTATACCAGGATGTTCATTTCGATAGAATGCATGGTCAAAGCTAGTTGAAAGCTGAACAAAAAAGAAACTACATGACTGTGAATATAACGAGTTGCATATTAGTAAAAGTCATACCCGCCTGCGTATAGTTTTATTTCTTGAACTGTATTCTATACGGACGGATCGAAATAAATATTTGGGAAACCATTTGACGGACTAGAAAATCAAAAAAAAATTAATGTCTTCCCAATGTGTACATTGCCGTGATGTTATTAGCATAAAGATCGCTCTTATAAGATGCTCTAATAACTTGTTCGATTCAAATAATGAGCAATAAAAAAGGCTTCTACATACTCAGTGATGTGTTAATCCAATACCCACATGGGTTACAATAATTATTTAAAACAAATTTTGGCAATAACTCCCTATTTTCATTGGTTTTATTTCTTCTTCTGAACTGCAGATTTTGAGTATGCGAAAAATGCCACTTTAAAACGCATTTCATTTCACGATGCGCGGAATTGCATGAACTTGTCAGGCTAATTTGTCAGGGAGCAGAAGCCAAATCGTATTCCACAGATAGCGATGAAGACGATGCGCATGTGAGACTTGATATAGCGTGTCACCCCGGCAATAAATGATTAAACGCCTATGGAGAGGGTTTTACCGCGAGTAACTGCATTACCGTAATCAACCAGTGTGTAGTCATCCCAGGCAACGGGCCAAAGCTCAGGACGCGTGCCGGATGAACAGACCCAGCCGACAATTACCGAGGGACCAACACAAATTGCCCAACGACCACTCGTAAATCTCGCCAACATTTTCAGGAGTGGGGTCTTCTGGTCATGTCAGCATTGTTTTACACCAGGCTGATGTGCAACAGTGCAAGTATATGAGATGTGTACAATAATATTGGAACCGGACAAATGAATCAACCATTCTTTACTAAGCAGGGTGTACGGGGAAAGAGAGTTTGAATTTAACCCCCAAAAATAATATTAAACTTGGAGGATTCGGGTCGACTGTGATATGATTAAGAATTGGTGATGGTGCAGAAAAAGGTCTGGGCCAGAGGTGGCTAAAGGAATCCTTTTTTCTATTCTCGTTACCCAATGTTACGTACAACTCTGATCCACCTACACGTACATTAGAAACGTTCGGAGGAGTAGGGCCTTTTCCAAAATTCCACCAGATTTTTTTTTTAGCGAGGAAGAGTAACAGTTAAAGATGTTACGGTTTAGGGTAAGGACGTAGGCTACGAAAGGTAGAGAACGGCGATACGCCATATTGAAGGGAAAATACACCAAGATTTGGGGAGTCAATTTCAACAAAATTAAGTCAAAACGTGTCGCAGCCTATATCACGTTCATTTTTTTTTTCGTGTGAACGTCTAGGTGCTGCAGGGTAAAGACTATAGATAATAGACTTAGTCTTTGTTCTTAAACTATATCGGTTAAGCATGATCGATAACCGTCAAAGAGCATCACTTTGTGCAAGAGCTCCAATTTTGCCAGTGGGAGGGGGGGTACATGAGGGTACGGTGAGTCTGTGTCCGTCTACGTCCCACCTTTTCCTTTACTAATACGATACTTTCTACCGTACGAATGAATTTGAGTTCGTGCGTTTGCTTCCTTAACTGCTTTTAATGTTCTTTACCGAAGTATGGATTTTGAGGTTGCAATGGTACACCACGTCGTGCAGGTGAACATTGCGCAGGCCTGCCTTAACCTCGAAAAATGGTTAGGGGAATCTCGGCTGGGGATTCCAAGAGAAAATGTTACGATTCGATAGAAAATAGAGATACTTTAATTACAGAATGCAGTACTTACGGGAGACGCAGAAAACAAATTAAGTTGGCACACTGAGGTTGTCAATTTTAATCCTCGCATTTAAGGATTTCGATAAAACTGAGTGATATTTTTGTGACTACAAAACATATTGAGGAATAAGTTTCAATCTCATGCCGCACTTACAAAATATATTTCCAGTGACTCTCCACAAATAGACCCCTCGAAATTGACTTTCCTCATTTTTAGGATTTATTATTATTATAATGATTTTGTTCGGCCTAATAATTTGACATTAACACATTTCGATTAAGATTTGTTCCATCAGACTTCCTCATTCCAAATTTTCCCTGTGAATTTGTATTGTCTGTAAGGTCAAGCCTAACCCATATTATGTAACAAATCTAAGGTATATATTTAAGGCCCTCCCCTTTAACGTACACCCACACCCGCACCCCTACAGGAATGCACCTGTTCAACCTGAGTAAAGATTACCAATAAACCATCTCCCCTGGCTACAGCCTGCCCGACAAATTTGATTCCCCGGCTCTGCAGGTGCACCACTTTGATTCATTTTCGCTTCGGACACAGTTACTAGGAAAAAGGGCCACACTGAAAATGGTCACTTTCAGTCCGAACATCTTGCTCGTGTGGCGATTTTGATTAGATTTTGGCCGGTCCCGGGGGTATACTCACTTACTGTCACTCGTAAGCCGGGCAGTGTTGTCGTACAGGATTACACCGTAACGCCAACGAATGGGCTACATCCGGCCAAATGCGTACACCAGATCCATGCGAAGACCAATCAATATCTATTCTGAATAAAGTGAAGATGATGTTGTGGTCTCTAGGACCAGTTCGGTTTTACTATATAACGCTCGCCTTGTCTTGACTCAATGGTATTACCTCTACTGTCCTTTGAATGTTGACCATTATCCTTGAAGTGTTATTATCCAGTCTTCTTGTGGGACCATCAAAAATTAAATTAAGAACATCGAGAATTGTATTCCTGTTTTCCCTCGGATGTTTTTTTTTTCAACTTATACCGTTTTCAAATACCTCCTCAATCGAAGCCGGATCATTTGTTTTAACTTCCAAAACATTTTCTGTCACCAAGGGGGTACTGTTTTGGAGTAGAATCATTTTGGAGATCGAGCAGGATAATCATACTCCAATCTTTTTAAAATGCAGTTTAATGTTGTACCAACGGCCTTGTAGCACCTACACTGGCTGATGGGTGTAGACATGCATTGACACTCCGCCACATAGAAGTTTACTCGAATCTGATCAGATCAAATCACACACAAATAAACCCTTTAAGGATGCGTTTTAAGGTTTGTTTCATCTATCGAAACGTCTCCCAATTTAAGATCCGTTCATTGACACTGAACCAACCCAACGATCGAAAGACAGCATCTGCAACATCAGCCGACATTTTAAGAGAAAGAAAAAAAAGAAGAAAAAAAAGATGGGTAAAAAAAAAACGCGTCGCCGCACCACTTTTTGGGCAAGCTCCATACCAGAAACCGGATACCTTTTGTTTGGGTCTAATCCAGCGTCCATAACATTTGGGTAGGTGTATAGAACAATATCACTTGAAATATACCAATATACGGCACGGTAATAAAGTCCATCTGTTTGTGCAATGTTTTGAGTTTGAGTGGCCAGCCCATCACTATCTAATGGGAGGTATCAGAGTAGGGTTCTACCATCGCTCGAGGTTGAGGTTAGTATTGCTTCATATCAGCAGCCGCTGCCAGCTGTGCGTAGCACGCATACGGCCCCACAGCCAAATTACACAGTGACGATGGACCTGATATTGAATTGAAAGTTGGGTAAAATCCCAATTGTGTTAACTTGCGAAGAGCAATGAAAGCAACTTAATCTATAATCAATTCCTGTCCGCCTCAATAAATACCTTTATTTTAAATTTGTAATTAAACATTCCCTAATGCAGGCGCGGTTCTACGGGGGGGACTAGGGGGGGCTGTAGCCCCCAAAAATTTTGTCTAGCCCCACAAAAATAAATGCCGTAAAAAAAAATGCATTAGCAAAAAGAATGATTGTGATGTACATGCGAACGGTCTCCCGCTAAAGAAGAAATAGCCATGTCAAGGGTGCATTAGTTAATATAGTGTGAATGATTTTAGGATTTTATTGGCGCTCCCCATTGAAAATATGGCATGAGCCCCCTCCCCCCCCCCCCCCCTCCCCCAACCTATTGATTTTCGGAGGCCTAAGTGTCTGGGGAAAAAATAACCGGTCAACATTTCAGCACGCCTGGATCCACCGTGCTAGCCCCCCAAAAATATTGGTTCTAGAACCGCGCCTGCCCTAATGTTTAAAGCCATATTTAAAAAAAAAAATGTCAGTAAAATAAGGCTGCATTGTGCCTGCATAAATAGTCTGGCGCCATCCAATTCAACAGTTAACAATTATTGAAATACATTCAGGGAACTCGACAAAAATGGCCAACTCGTGAAAAAGGCCCAAAGTAAAAGTTTCCATGCAACCGAAAGTTTTATGTCGTAAATTGCGACACCCTTACTGACCTATACAATGGTGCTACAACAATATTTTTTATACAAGTGATTTCTAGGTATCTTAAAGTCATTAATGATTACCTTTAGCAAATGTAACCCAACCCGGAAGATGGGGAAAATTAGATATTTACCGAGCAAAATCCTGCGTCCGGCTCGTTATGATTGCATTGTGCGGTGCAATGAAAAGAGGATAGGTGCCTTCTGGGACGCGAGCGGATCTAACTATTCGATTCCCCACAAACTACCTTTAGGCTCCGTGCACAAGTACCCCTTCAACCCCGGAATAGGAGAGTTCGGGGAGACGTAGACTGATTTCCAGTCCATCCACTGCGTATTTCGAATGATCCAAAGTTATTGGGGGCGGGGATTAGTCTGGGAGACCATGAAGACCTATGACATAGACTTCGGTCATAGGAAAGTGGTGTTTTCAAGAAGAATTGTTATAAAAAGTGCATGTAAAGGTCATTGACCCCTCAAAGGTCACCAGAGGTCAAATATGAATGTCTCCACATCTAAAAATGTTCTTCATGGCATGAAGAACCAATGTGTGAAGTTTCATGCTTTAGTCACAAAGTGCAAAATTGTATCACTCAACAGCCCCACTAGTTTAAGAAATACATGTTTAATTCAATTCAACTATTATTTACTCACTTAAGGCTGAATAACACAATACATAATCAAATACGTCATTTGCTTTTGTGGGGAAAAAACAGGCATATCTTATCTCGTTTGATAAATTACTTAACTTTTCATTTCCTTCGAAACCAACATAAAACGTTAAACAAAAGGAAAGAAGATGCTTGACATTGCTTGGGGATTTCCTGTGTGTCAAAATAATATCACTGCAGGTAGCGATAATTCTGAGAAAGGATGTTTCATCTTCGGCAAGGTTTCATTTCGCACACCGATGTCATCGCCCTGCAAAACTCCTCAAGTTCGGGGTGATCCTGGCTCGCTCTTCTAACGCTGAAATGTGTCTTCCTCCAAAAAACACCAATTTATCAGCCTCCATTTCAACCCGACCATTAACAATTGATGCCGCAATCGACGACAGCAGATTGGTTTATAATGCTGTCCAATTGATTTCTCCGAGGTGGTTGGCCCGGGCGGATTTTCGACTTTGGACCGACTCCCGGCACATATCCACCGGTGAAAAATGCATTATCTTTTTTTAATGAATTTCTGACGATGTTTTGAGCTTGGCAAAAAAAGTTCTGATTCACTGGATGACTAAATCCTCCGGGCACTTTACGGGCCGAAAATAAATAATAATTCTAAAATCTCTTTGGAAATGAAAAAGCCCGGAACAGGAGAAAACGAAGTCTGTGCCAAAAGGGGAAGCAGGTGTCAGTTTTCACCTTCTCGTATATGCTCAGAGACGATGCTAGCTTTCAGTGGATTTAAATATCTCTTTGTTTATCTCACTGACTGTACAGGCTACTAGTTTCAATCTTTTTTTTTTTTCAAGTGATTCCGTATATAATTTGTTACGGCTAAAACTACATTGATAAAATGAGTGTGTTTATCTATTAACCAGGTATATGCGGGGATTAAATCTGTATGATTAAGTTTTCCTAATTTATACTTATCCATATTTAATTTTAATTGAGCAGATAGGAGTAAGTCTTGGCTGCGTATTTAGTAATGATGACTGTTGTGTATGCGACTGAAGTATAAATTTATTGTTTTTATTTTATCAATTTGATCTACTCTCTGTAATTAAAGAACTGCACTGGTTTTTAAAGCTTCCGATATTCATTGCTTCATTACATAACTATTGTGTTCAGTACATAATTGTTGTGTGTTGAAAAGGAAAAAATCGTTTTTACAGTCCGCTCTATTATTGCCCGTTTGGCTGGTCATGCGTCTGCGAATGTTCATTACATATCACTTGACCAATTCCAACACCAGTATTTCAGTCCCAATTTAATGCAAAATCGTGAGCATTTTTAATAGCTCACACAGCAGATGATTTTACCCTTTAGGTCTGGTCAATTTCGAGACCTAGTGGTCGGCAAATGTTGGTAATAATTTGAAACAAGGCGACAACTGGTCACAAGACGTGTGCAAAAAGCTGTGGCTGTTATTTGTCTTCATTTTTTTTGCTAATACTTTCTCTGCTGAGTAACTTTTTGCAACAGCACCTCTAGCTCTGTGACGTTGCATCGGCGCAGCTAGGGGCTCTGTTAGGTAGTAACTACCGGATGGGTTGCGCGCACTTGGTTTCCGGAGGTCGTGGCAAGCCCATTCTCGTAGTGAAAACTACGACCAAGCTCCCTCGCATAAGACTATACTTTATTGAAATCCTTCTGTTCATGAACAGACTGAACATATAGCTCGGAATTAGGCCAAAGAGACGCCAGACAGAGAAAGCGATGAAGAAAATATCAGGTTTAGAGGGGAAGAAAAGCCAAAATGGAATCAGACTTGGATCCAAATCCACATATTGGCATGGGCAGAATTCGAAGTGGAAGGCCAGGACATAATTATGCCTCTCCTTTGACCTGAATCTCCAAATTGATACAACCTTCTAAATTAACAAATCAGTGCATGTCGACAAAAAGGCAGGCACATACGTCTCAATCACCATGCGAAGCAGTCGTAAACAAATTACAGGTATTAAAAGTCGAACTATGATGGATACATCCGCTCTTCGGTCCCGGTTTCTTGGCCATCAAGCTTTTTGCTCCTCGGTAAATAGCATGAGCACCATGGACGAGATTCAAGTACCCTGGGCTCCGCGACTTGCCGCCGCTGCTAAACATACAGACTGGTTTAGTCTTACCTTAAAACTACTCAAAAAATGATACCATACATTCGTTATTGGCTGGGCGACTTTGATTTTCTCGTACATTATGTTTCCGAGACGGAAATATACGTTTCAAGTGACACTTGTCCCGCCCCCAAAAAAAATCGCAGAAAACGTAAAGCAATATTGTAGTAATAGTAATACGGTTTTATATTTCTAAAAAAAAATGTGTGTCGTTCTTGCAAAATGAGACAGAACTGGGCAGAGGTTGAAATGAGGGTGGTTTGAGAGTATTAGGAAAGAGAATAAAAATGTCCTTACAATACTGTTTGTTGCGTTCAGTCAGGCATTCCGTTAACAAGTTCTGGCTGTTTAATTAAAGTTCGCATTTATCAACATGTCAAAAAGTACTGAGGAAAAGGCCCTAGTTTACAGTTTCGAGTTCTGTAGTCGTGGAAATGAAAGAAGCCAATTACTGGCCACTTTTTGTCAACTAAAATTTGGTAAACTATGGCAGGTCAACGTTGCGAAAATAAAGAATAGTCGATGATGTTTCCAAACATATCACTGGATTTTTGCAAATACAAAATAACCAACCACCAATACCAAAGACTTAATAAAAATGCCTCTTTCTTTAATAACGGTGATAATACGCAGTTTTTGACAAACTCTGTTGCCAACCACGGCATAGCATTTATGCCCTTATGGCAGTCCATACAAACTGGCGCTCAATGATTGCAAACAAAAGAAAGGTCTAAGGGTTCGCTTAACTAACACATGTAAATTCCTACGCGCGAGCTCAATAATATTTTGTGATCCATCAAATAATTGTTTAGAAAACTTGTTGGAGATCAAGCATTTGGGATTTGTAGCTTCCAACTCGGGGGGGGGGGGGGAATTTAGGCTATCACTGTTAGAACATTGTCCCGGAGTGAAAACCAAATCAACGCTTTGCTCCTGGGTGCCTCCAGGTGGCGTTCTTTCTGTCCGATTTTGCGTTGTTCAATGTTGTTCAATGTTTGTTTCAATGTTTGTTTCCTATGAGCGCGTATTCAGTGCAATTGAACCCTATAGGCACATATGGATTTACGGATGTCTGCTGCCACCAAGCGTTTAAACCATTGTTAACCCATCGTCGGGTGTCCGAGGTATATTACGTAATGTGTGCGCGCGCGTGTTGGATCACATTACCACGATAAACAAGCATGCAATCGAGCCATGTGCAGCAAGACTTCTTCACGTGAGTCAGAGGTATTGCGCCAGCTACCGGATTTCATTTAAAAGTTGTAACTCTTTATAGTCTTATAGCCAGCATAAGATCAACTAGCTCGAAATAGAACCATTCACTGTGATTACGTGATGATTTACACGTACTTGTATTTGTGCTTGATTATGTAAACATGAGAATAGCACGTCGTGCCTGATTTCCTATACGCTGCCTACATTGAATGTATCCCATCTAAGCTTCTAATTAAATTCGTCGTGCCCATGTCTCAGTCAAACAGAATAACTCGTATCTAATTCACTTCGAGTACCGAGGCTTACACTTAACCAAAGATTCACTTCGACTGTCCCAAGCAACTTTGATACTTAACGCCATCCTACAGGGGAACCAAACACACATAACAAATCCCCGATGCCAGACAGACTTCCTAAATTGTCCCGTCCGCGCATGAATATGTGGTCTCACGTTTGCCCCTTGCCAGCCAAGAGAGAGCCCGCACCTCTATTGGGGATTGTCCCCAGAGGGGCATTCCTTTATTCCATAATTCTCCTATTTTCCACTGCAAATCAAGGGATGCAATTTGGCCGATGGACTTTCCTATTGTTCAGATACATCTCACTGCAGCTTGCCTTTTGGAGCGATCCGTTGGGACAAAATGCCCGCCGGGCAAATGAGAGATTATCAAAATGAAATGCAATTACTGCTGTGACGAGCCTATAGTTTCCATGCCTTGGACATGAAAAGTACAGTGGCGACATTTCCTCCCTAAAATCAAGTGAAATGAACGAGAATTCAGCTATAGGACTCCAAGAATCTCGACTAATTTCACCTTGAGAAGCTCAAAAAGGAGCTGATGAAAAACGAAATGGTTGCTTTTCTATGGGAAACTTACAGCCTGTAATGATGTACAATGTGATACTTAAAGCCATTCAATTTTACTAACAGCCAAGACGGTGCATGTCATTAATTAAACAGAAAGCAGTGGGCCAAGCGAGCAACTACAAGATCACACTACTGCATATTTCAATTTGATGACTGCTGCCGAAGTATACAGTCACAGCCTTCACATCCAGTGTGCCCTAACAATCTACTCTGAGAGTGATTGATTGTTAAAGCAATTCGCCGTCCGGGCATACTGAACGCAGCGCAATTGAAATGAAATGGAAGACCGCCAGCGGCCGCCAAGTTTTAGAGTTCAAATCTAAGCCCTGATGTGACAAATAATACGTGAATGCTGACAAATGGATAGGTAAAAGATATAATCACAGTTGTAGTCCTACCGCAGCTTTACTTTAATAAACTGCCGCTTATAAGCGCAAACATCTCTGATCTATGCAGATTTGTTTTCAGAAATATATGTTTTGAAAATGCGGGGCACACAGCCATATACCTCCAGTCTTTCAAAAGATCTATCGCATAAACCAAGTGGTGCATGCGTATGACTATAGAATTAGACCTGTAATTGAATTGAAACTAAATTACGTCTGTCATGCCTTCCCCTCGGTAAATACCTCCTTCAACCCAGAGGCAAGGATGACAAACAGTGTGATACCGTATACAAAGTACTACACACTACGCGTCACTTCGATTTCACCATGGGCTTCAAAGCTTCAAAGCGGGAGCAGTGGAAGGGCCTTCGCATGGTTTCAAGTGTAGCAAATATTATTACTATATATTTACACATTATTATATAAAACAGTTTATGCCTATTATGGCGTCCTCAAAATAAATACTCAATAACTTGACCACATTTGAAGTTAACAGTGTATATAAATCGCCACGGATCGACGTAAAAAAGGGATCTGTGCTATGTATACCAATTTGAATCGTGAACAGCGCCACCTTGTGTCGTTGGTTGTTAGCCCCATAATAATGATAATGAGGTGCAAACGGAGTCCACTATGAAAATGAATTTCACGGACGTTTAACAAAAGACCTTATTGATCTTTAGCTTACGGGCAACCTTCTATGAAAAAGCGTCTTGAAATGCATCCGAGTTGTACCTGACTAAAACGCACATCGCGCCCATCTAATTAACACCGCACAATGTTCTCTCTAAACTTGACTAATACCATATTCAGACTGGCGTTCCAAAGTCGCGCCCAACCAAATAGAATTTAATCGGGAAATAAATCGCGGAGGGGCTAAAATAGATTTTGGTTTGAGATTTGAGACAGGCGAAAGTTTATGCGTTCATTTAACCATTGACTTGACTCTGGAGTCGTTTGGAATGACTGCAACAGTGGATCTTTCGACGTAGTATTCCTAACTCTTTGAAATATAGAACTTTTACTTAATTGATTTCTTCGGAATAGTTTGATTCGGCGCGACTAAGGCACGCCAGTCTGAAACCGGGTGTTAGAAACTGAAGAGATCTCGTGATAACATTGCCATTTACTTCGTCTTTAAAAGGAAAAGGGCTCATATGATAATCTTTAGTGTATGGCAAACAGAATTGGGCTTGTGATGACAACATTTTAGCCCTATATTATGCTGTCGAAAAGGAACACAAAACGATTTTGGTCTTGATGTGTTAAATTTGCTCACACCCAACCACGCCTCATATCAGCGCTGGCCGCGAGGAATATAATACAGAGGCTCTGTTGTCTCACTTAAATAGACCAGCTGCGAGTCCCTTAGGTCCCAAAAACTTTCATGTGTCCCCGGAACATTTCAATTCAAAAATCCCCGACCTTCTTTCCATGAAAAGACGGCTGCGTTATAGCTCCATAATTCATTCCTCCCCTAATACCCCGATCAAGGCTTAGTCTACTTTCACATTACTGGGAAGCGTCTAGTTAGTCCTCCATCAATGCACGCGTCATTCGTCACTGCACGTGATACACACCCAGCCTGAAAAACGCTTAGAGTCCACTTGGCACTGTACCTGAGGTGCATTCAAATCGCAAGAACTCCCCTCGATTGGTTTGTAGGTTAACATACAGGTCATACGGGGATCAAACATCAAAGCCAAAAAGGATGGATTCTGCGTTCTGTATTAGCAAAGAACTTGACTGTCCTCCAACGCCCCCCCCCCACCCCGAGAGAAAAACATAGGATTGCAGATATTGTTGAGAGATCTACATTATACCCGTTAATTTACTTTTACAGACAGTTCTATCAACAGTAGGCTCACATAAATCCATATTGATTTCGATGATTACGATTTTGTATGAATGGTATATACAACTAACGGGTAGACAATGCAATGGAAGATAAGGAACAATGCGGTATGCCGCCGGAAAAGAAACAAACAAACAAACAACAGATTGTGAACGATAATTAAAAGTTAATGTGAGAATGGCAAATGATTACACACCGTTCAGGATTTAATATTGTGCGCAGCCTAAACCTCGCAGAAACAATACACCACTTGCAAATTAATCTCACAAACTAACGGACGTTGCATTGATTTTACATTTGACTTGGATTTTACATTTGACTTGACTGCATGCATTTACTCAGAACTGAATCATTTGACACATGGTTTCACAAGGTGAACGTACTGTCCTGCGAAAAAAATTCTCATTAGGCTAAGCGGTAAGCTCCCGGAGAGCTTTACTCAGCCACAACCGCAGAAACCTGTCCAGAATTGATTGAACCATTTTCATCCTTTTTTTAGGCTCTTCTCAGAAAAGCAGAAGTGTGGTTGATCTTGGGAATTGACCAAATGACATCTCAGACAAAAAGAGAGGCATCAGCTGCCTTTGGTGAGCCGATTCACCGGTTGTCTCGGTTTGTTTAAGGACCCTTTGGGGAGACATCTTGCTTCCTGACTTCTCCAAGTAAGGTCGACTTTCCCCAGAGATTGCCCCCCATCAGCCGGTTTCAGGACAGCGAGCGAGCACTCACAACCCTGTCATTTCTAGTGTCGGAACTTCTCTTCATTATGTGGGGATGTGTGATTATGCACATTTTCCCCATTGCCATGGCGATATGGCCGTTCTTCAAACTCGGGAGTGAGAAGGGACAAGTGGCAACATGGGAATCATGGTAATTTAGCTCAAGGCGCACAACTTGAAAGCTAAAATGGAGGATTCACCCCGGGGGCGTCACTAGGTGGTAATACAGGAAGACAGCAATCCATCAGTTATAATTTCAAATTCATCTCCACCTTTGTTTGAGAGTGGAAATTCACTCCTTCCTATTGAAAATATAGGGACAAGATTTATTGGGTATTTATGTCATTTTTATTCTAACAGAGTGATATGATTTTTCTGTTTAAATCGTCTTGTCCTTTCTTCCAGTAGGGTATTTTCACTATTTGGAAATTATCCCTGGTGGATTTAATTTAAATTAATATTCAGCGACGCCTTTGTTATTGATCCGATGAGGTTACGATATAGGCAAGTATGAAAATACTAGCCACAAACGTATACACCAGTGCAACTTAAAGGGACATTACGGCCTGGAATACGCCCAATTTGGCCACAAAACGCGTATAAACGAAATGATATCTAATGGAAAGAGCATTTAAAAGTAGGATATCAACGTCCACACAGCCATCCCTTACAAAAAGGGGCGTTTTAGTGTTATTCTTGCGACAACCATGCGAAAAAAAGAATTTCGGGGGTCACAATTTTGTCCCGAAAAATAGAGCTGTTCAGTTTTAGTTGTGATTCCAGCCGCACAGTGGTCGCCTATTGCGGACGTGATGTGCGATGTGTGTAATTTATGCGACACAAACACACACCGTGTATCGTACATTGAGTTAAAACGACAGGAAAAACGTATGCGTACTCAGTCGTGTCCGATGTAAACAACCCGGGTTATTTTGTCCATCTTTTCAAGGGAACGGTAAAGACATTAGGTTAGTTTCAAATAGACCTTTAAAATAGTATTAACCCTAAAGGGGCCGGGTTATTTTGACCATCTCTCAGCCGGGGGGGGGGCGGATTCCGCCCCCCCTAAGATCTCGGCCATCGAGTGACGAAAAATTTTGAAACTCAGCACATGCATAGAGCAACTCTTCCTAAACATACCCAAGAAATTTCATGACTATAGGTCAAAGGGTTTTGGAATTATGGCTAATTAATTATTCATATGTACGAATGGCAATTCTGCTCTGTGTACACGACGTATATGCGAAAATTCAGTTTTCTCGGCGCGTAGCGCCGGAAAATTTTTTGCTACGCGGCAACCCGTGGTCCGATTTTTATGTTTTTGGTATCAAAAGATGCGCAAAGCTCGAGGCTAAAAAGTCATAACAGCTCGGGTCGCGAAAAAAATTTTTTTAGAGGCTATCACGGAAAATGTTGAGGGGGGGGGCGGATTCCGCCCCCGGCCCCTTTAGGGTTAAAAACAATTCAAAACATGACATTTTCGGAGATTTCAGGGCGTAATGCCCCTTTAAAGTATCACACAAACAGCCGGCCGGCCATCAAGCCGGAGATGAAGTGTCCAGATTAAAAAACACCACCTTGTTATATTTCAGTATGATGAACGTACAGTTACTGCTATAAGAAATGGCGGGAAATATACGTACCGCATAAATCTATCCGCAACAACCCCAGCAACATGCCTTGAGAAATTCAAATGATAAACTTCGTATTTCAAATTAAGAAACGGCCCGAAGTGACGACAAACTTGTTCTTTGTCACAAGAACAATTTGTTAATGGAACGTCACGGAAGGAGCCATGTTTCCTCGCAATGCACTCCATTCTGCTCAACTAAACATAAACTTCGCCTCCTGGTTAGGGTTCAGAAGATGTCATGCCTCTGTCCTGGAGGACACTGTTAAAAAAAACTCCAAAAATATGTTTTGTAATTAAAAAGAATCTTGCATCTTGGTATCACTTTGTAAACATGTTCAGAAGCTAAACATTACGTGTCCAATTCCTAAATCAGTGTTCAATTACTAAACATTATCCATCAATACTCTAAACGTGTGTATTATCTAAACATGATCACAAAGAGATAGCATGAACGTGTTGAGAAGAGTATTGAATTGTTAAACACATTTTTTTTCAGTGTATGGGTCCACGTGTCCAAACGATTCCGAAGGTAGACATTGAGCCGAAGCCAAACGTGAACCCAAGTTTCGAGAACGCCATATACGCAATTTTCAGATCAAGCCGACTTGAACAATACTGCCCTCTCATGTCTCCACTCTCAGTAACATTACTGAGTTTTCGTGTTTCAGCCAAACGATTTTCACTGACCTTTCCTACTAGACAACGCGGCAGTAAATTTATTATGTGTACGTGAGAAACATCTCTATGATCATAAATGCGAACTTCAGAAAAAAGTAAGACAGCGTTCAACGAACTCTAATGTACTGTCCTATGTTTCACGACGGGCGCTACTCGAGATTAAATTTGTGTCCTTGGCTGAAAATTATAGCTAAAATTTGTGGTTTAGTTCAAAGAAATTCAATTTATCTTTGTGATTTCCGGCCAGGTTCCAGATTCCCTGCGGAGAAAATACTCCATCTCTCACTTTTTGCGACAATTTTGCATTAAAAAATTGCCTTTTCGTGACCAGCAGGTATGACATTGAAACGGCTATACGAACTCTTTATCACTCAGTTTAGTTGCTTAAGGCTAGGCTGTACATCACACAGTGCCTGATCTACGAGACACCACGCTGTGAACATAAAACTCAAGCGACATTTTCTCGGGGCATATAGGTGCAAAAGTTACTGTGGCTATAAATCACTGTCCCGATTGTATCTTTTCTAGGGGAAGGATGCGGACAACACAAATGTGCCAGGCGTGCATTGCAATGAACATCCGGACTGAATATGAATCCGCAACACAATTTTTTTTTTCATCTCCATAGCATTATACGTGACCGTGGGTTGATTGGCTACAAACGCTCCTATATCTTCTAAATTATTTTCTTTTCAATATTATGTTCAAAGGTCGACTTATCAGACACTATACAAGCCGTATTGATGTAAAAAACAGGTAGTTTTCATTAACAGATATTGCCTAATACCAACAACTTGCGATCGGGGGTCGAAGGACTGAATTGTCAAAAATGGTGATCATAATGCTGTTCCACTACAGCATTGCGACTTGTATTGAATATCAGTTCAACCTTAATTAATTTTAACAACTTAGGTAGTAGCTCTTGGGAAAACGAATCACTTGAAACCAAAATGCACAAATATTTAGGGGATCCATAAGCTGATTTCATCTAAGTCATAAATATCTCGGGGGAAACACTGTCTCCATGATTAGATAATTTATAACGGAAAACACCTCGTCTTGTGTTTTGTCCAAGAGACAGGCATGCAACAACTAAATAATAGGAGCATATACTACCATACTTTTAATATCATGAGGACGATGTTCCCCGGCCCGTTGCCGGAACCGCAGACTACTAATGCTCGTCCAGACTAGACTAGTCTAAATCACAAGTGACTGCCAGTCAGTCTGTCAGTGAGTCAGTGCAGATAGGGTCTAGGTATAACGAGGACACTAGGCTGACCCCCTCGGATCGGACTAGCGAAAATGGAGACAACATGCAGTCATGATACAAGCTGCTTTACTAATTTCGCTGTACTTGCGCTTTGCCTTGCATTGTTGCGCGAGGCCATTTACCGGTTATTCTAAGTATGTAGTCCCAAACCACACCCGTACCTTAATAATACACCAGAGGCGTTTTTTTTTCTTTGTCTCCTGAGTGTGAGCAACGCAGTGACGTCATGGATTCTAAGTCACAATTCCATAGATCACGCCGTATCAACGGCGAAGCAATCCCGTGAACGCAAGGAACGTGCGTTCATTCTCTCGTGGCAAGGAGGCGGTCCAATCCTTAATCGCATCAGTCACAGGGAGTGAGCACCTCATAATCTTACTATTTGTGTTTAGTTGTAAAAATCTCCCTCGAGAATTTCCGTTCCACGAAATATTCGGGAAGATGTCATCTTGCGGACGTAGATGTGTTCACAAAACAAATATTTTACGTGTACATGACGTGCAAGATTCTCATTATATCATTGGTGGGCATCTAACATTCCAAAAACCACTGGAAATGAATAGAGTCACGTAAATATGTAGACTAAACGAAAGTTAGATCGTGTTACCAAGGGAAATGACCTATTTATTTACGTTTTATATTTCAAGCCCTAAATGTTTTCAAGAGCGGGACATAATATTACAATGTTATCAATAATGTCTTGCTTTGTATAGAACTAGGCCTACATACAGGGTGAGTAAAAAAAAACACGAAACCCATGTCGGGACTATGAAGTTCTGCACGTATAGCACTTTCAAAATATAAGATATGAAAGCACAATTCATAAGATTTCTTTTAGTACAAGAATCATTCAAATTACCTATGTACCTTTCAAGTCACGGAATTTTAAACACAACCACCGTTTTAAAGTTCTGTCCACGGATCACAAAAAGGGTAAGCGAATTTGTTTCTTCAGTTTTGCAGTAAAACGAAAACAATTCACACACACATCCCTATGTGATTTGTTTTCGTTTTGCTGAAAGAACACTTACCTTTTTGTGATCCGTGGACTGAACTTAAAAACGGTGGTTGTGTTTCAAATCCGTAACTTGAAAATTAATTGAGTGATTTGACTGATTCTTGTGCTTATGAATTGGGCTTTCATATCCTAGATTTTGAAAGTGCTACATGCAGAACGTCACTAAAACAATGGTCCCGACATTTGGGTTTGATTTTTTTACTCACCCTGTGTTGTTTTTATCTTATTTTCAAGTTACTCGTGTTCATGGCAATTTCAAGACCGTATTTTTAATTGTTTTATTTGATGATTGCATTATCATTTTAGATAGATCCTCCTCAAAGAATGGTGGTCATGACAAGAATTCATATAACTTGTTTCATTAAGGTTCACTCATGTTAAAATCATATTGACTATACAATTAAAACATATTCACCAAGACAAAGTATACACATGAATAAATTCCCATACAAATTTCTTCCACCGGTCTGAAATATTAACACGGAGGGACTATTATATATTGTTCTATTGGATCAATGCAAACTGCATTTAGCGGTCAATGAACCTATCTTTGTCCCTTGAATTATTGCACGTGCGTCTTTTTCAACGGCCCTGGCTAACAGCATAAACAGCATTATGAATGGAAACAATCGATGAAAAATACCCCTGACACAATCAATGGACAGACAACGCCAAACAGGTGTATTACATGTACAACCACTCGGACGTAGTTTAGAAGGGTTTCAACCTACCAGTTCAAGGGCAGGGAAAATATATAGCTCAAAGGGTTCGGAAAGATGGCAAGGTGCATGGAATGTGTAAACTTAGTTGAATATTATCACGTGAGTACAATGAGTTCCCAGACATCTTATACATTTTACTGACACGTTAAAATGATTAAAACAGGTTTCCCGATGAAATTCAGAAAAGCTCAAACGATTCCGTGAAGTTTTTCTTTTTTCCCCCCGAAAGTAGCATTCATCACTGAATCAAAATACTGGATTTAATTCATCATCAGACATCACATGAGTCTCAAAGGGCGTCAATACACCGAATTCTATTTTTTATTTTTTAGAATTTATTTCCGGGTTTGAAGGGTTCCTCTTATTTTCTTCATTTTTTTATTTAGAAAATTAACAGTCCAAGCATATGATTCTTAAGCATATTACTCTTAATTGCGAAACACTTGCACTCTTTTTATAACTTTCTTCCCAGTGCATGAGGCCGGAGATCCTCGATAGAGCACGGTTTTATACACACCGCTCCGAATTATTAATACAATCAGAATCTAATCAGGCGAATGTTTGAGAACAAACCTTTCTAATTCAATCACCTTGATGTAGGTCCTTCAAACTTAGTCCACTTACAGGTCGATTAAGTCGGCAGGGAAAGTAATTCAATGAGTAAAATGCCTTATTCAATTTTCACCGGAAGGCTCAATGGCCCGAAATGTTTACGCCGTCACCAAGTCCCGTTCGGTAGAAGTCAAGCAAAGAGACACACGCGTCCATTAAAACGATCCGTCTTGTAGCCAAATGTCAATGGGGACTTATATATTTCCATATCAAGAGAGAGCACTCCATTTGCATTACCGAGATTGGTTTTTTTGGTGTTTTCTTTTAGAGTTGACATTGCATCATTTTGCAATAGATACGGGAAATCGGAACTGCCCGTAATTTCCGAATTGATACGTATTTTTTTATCTATTTGTTTTCTCCCTTGACCTTTAAAAGCTTTCCCTCCGACTGCAAATAAAAAAGACGCACGCGTCACTTGATGACGTCATTACACATTCAGTATGATTTCTTGATATTAACAGTTTATTGTTTTTCATACGATAGCCTGTCACCACCTTTAACTATTTAACAAATTTTGACTGTCAAATGTTTCACATTCCCATTATTTCTACAGATGTTACTATAGACCTACTGTTTATAACCACCAATCAAAGATTTTGTATATTGTTGCTTAAAATCTTGACCAATGTTTGTCAAGATATACCTTCATTTGGTAAAACTTGTGGTATTTTACCAACAATATTGAAGTTGTTTCATACCAATCTTGGTTGAGTAATATTGGCCGAAATTGGTCATCAAGATTATACTGGTATTCGGATTTAAATATGTCATCTTGAAACAAATGCAAAATTGGCCAACGAACATTGGTATATGCTTGGAGTTTTGCAGTAACTATATTAATGGTGTCATAATAAGAGAGATTATTACAAAATTACAGTAAACTATAAGACTGTCTGTGACGGTGACGTAATTCAGGTAACTGCTAAATTATTTCAACAATACATACGACCGTCACCCCTTTCGTGGAAGTCACTAATATTCCAATCATTTTGTTTTGAAGGAGTGTGTGCGCGTATTTGTCTCTAACTAGACATCTCTCATGCACGGGAAAAGGTGGTTTCCATATTGCATGGTATTTCTCAATGGTTTGCATTTGAAGCACCGTAATCAGAAACTGAACATGTAACAACTTTCGATGGTTCTGATGAGGAATCAAGCGCGTTATTCAAAACCAAAAAGATCTCTGGTTCAGTGTGAGATATTCGCTTTTTATCCCAACAAATGTATTACAGAATAAATTTAACCCCAAAACCGTCATGGTTTATATAGCTATCCGATTCTTTTAAGTTTTATTTTACTTGTCATTTTTCTTAGTTATTACATTTTTTTCGGATAAAGCTATTACCGTGCATTAAATTATGTTTGATGGACTGTATAAAGCCACAAATAGAAGGACGTTGCATTATCCTCAGCTCCGGGTAATACACATTTTTCCCCGATGTTTTTTTTTTTTAAATTTTCCCCCGACGGCAAAAGTTTCCTTGAAATTTCTATCAACGATAATTAAATACTCGAAGTCTTTTCAGTTCTAGGAATACAATAGAAATGAATGCGAGCGTATAGGACCGCAGCCCCAATCAAATTTGCAGCCAGCTCAAACCATACACAAAATTGCTCCTTTCCCCACGCCCCTAATGCGTTTCCTCTCCACGCGTCCGCTTATATTCGGCGTGTTTTCCACTTGCCTGCGTACGATGCTATTTTGTCCTTGAAATGCCAAAACACGTCTATTAATTAACGCATTGGGGTGAATTGATAGCTTTTTTTAGTTCGCAGAGTCAACACGGGGTTCCTGGCACGCCAGGATAATCTAGGCCGCGATTAAAGCTTATTTTCCCGCTAGGGTTAGCGAACCGGAATTTGGAAAGGCATTTAAAAGGCAGTATTTAGGGAATTGAGTTAAGTTGGTGTCACTGGGTATATTTTTATCCTTTCCCCATAAACACTTCACTCACCTCTCCTGTCTCTTTTGATACGGTGTATTTGATAAAGCGGTTAATAATATGAAAGCACAAGGTATGTGGGGTCTCATCAGGTGAACAACAGTCAGCAAGTATACCCGACAGACAAGTACAATACTCGAAGAATGACAATTTGGCTGAAATATATTGAAACTATACGGTAAAGCTTCAACTACGCGCTAGAAACTAGAAAGCATCAGAGAGCGCACACCTACGCCAAGGCTACACAGCACCAATTAATGTGGTTTCTAGAACAAAATTCTAGAACAAATCCATGAAGCTGGTCACACAGGGTGAAAGTTTTCCATATGATGGGTGAAAAATCCTAAACATCATCCTACACCAAACTATTTTTCTTTATAAACGTGTTGTCGTGACTAATCACTACTCAACTGTTACTTCAAATAAAAGGCGAAGTTTCAAATGTCATGAGGAAAAAAACTGCGCTCTACTCACACTACCTAGATCCAAGATATATGTTTGCAAAATAGGGTATACGTTTGCTTATAATCGTGCTTGAAGTAGACCTACGTTATCACAAGTGTCACTTCAGAATTCCCAAATAATGTGTCAGAAAGGAAAGGCTCACTTGATGCTTTGCCGCGTTGAAATGCAACTCTTATCATTATCACACTATAGATCGCGGTCTGCTGCAGCCTTTCCGCAGGCCATGAACAGCGAAGTTAAACTAATATAATTACTCGATATTAATGATTGCCAGAACAAATATCTTGCATTCCGCAAATTCTCCACAGCAACCGAAGTTTACCAAATCACGACTGACACAACCGTCTTGGTAACTAATATATTGAAATTACTTTGTAAAACTTTATAAAGATTAATAAACTTCAAATACGAACCAAAATGGTGTTAAACATTGACAGGTTTACAGATATATCAATGCATCGGATCCAATAAAAAAAAACTAGGGTAAGAAAAATATTTTTCAAACAGAAATAATAAATGTGTGTTTCCATGACTCTTTTTTGTTTGAGAAAATACATGTTTAGCAACTTGGAGTAAAGTCAGATACCCAAAGATAAAAAAAATATAGAGAGAGAAGAAAGTGATAACAAATAAACAAGAACACCCAAATAACTAAGTATTTACACTCCACTGATGTTTCTGAACTATGAATGACATATTCAGACCTAGCCCGAGCTCCACTCTTTCGAATTCACGATATTTTTTTGTTTTCAAATTATCTGAACAAACTGCTAGTCTGCTACCACATTGTCATTATACCTATCAAAACTGGGGATTAAAAGTTCATTGAATTTCAATCGTTTCTGGAAATGTTATCCACTTAACTGAACTTTCTACATATTATCTTGTAAACTGTTATCGAAACAACATCATAGTCTTTTGTTTAAAAAAAAAGACGCTTATATTAGGCAGATACTACTTGTGGTCGGAATAATGGCACAAACATGTCTCGGAGGCATACACAGCTGTTAACTTACAACACAATGGATGAAAGAATATGTTTATCAGTTTTGGGTTATATTATTAGGTCTTTGTCTGCACGGCAAGTATATTTGATAACACGGTCAATAACATTTTATTCCTGTCGAGGCAAGTCATATTCAATTAATAAGGGTGTCTTTCAACAATCCAATTTCGGCAATCTAGGTTGGAATGAATATTCCTTTTGAAAACAATGTAACTAACTATTTTTTATCGAACTGGTGTACACAAAATGTGTGGTAACACTCTCTGCAAGTGAAAGCTGTTTCTTGGCTTTAGGCTTATATTTGTTAATTCTTGGTTTTCTATTTCTTTTTTCTTTTTTATTTTCACTTCTGTCACATTTCTGTCGTTGCCTTCTGGCGTCGAGGTATGTGTGTGTACGTTTCACCCCGTCTCAATCCACTGCGTTGGAGGTCGTGCTTGTTTATAGGCCAAGTATTAGGTTATTGCAATCAATACGCTGCTCCGGCTATAGGCTCTTGAGGAGAAACGGTCAACACTTGCACCGCTCCTTAAAAAACGTGGGCTGAACCGGCTGGCGTATCGGTATCAATGCTGCGAGACAGCCACAGAGTCAATGGCACACGTGAGGGGTAATTTGCAAGAGCAATGAAAGCCTTCCCAGAGGTCTGTTGATTTTGAGGATGATCCTCAATTAAAAGATTTCTTTTCTCACCATTGCCGTCTTTATTGAGTTATCAGTGTGCCATTTTGCTGCCAGGGTTTGTGTGCCTAAAGCTTTAAATATGCTAATATACAGCACAAAACCATTAGGTTTTATATTCATAATTGTATCAGCAGATAATATGCACTTTATTGAGTCGTTGTTCTAAATGGGACGGGAACCTGCCTGACCTTTGTGAATTTTAATCAGCCGCAAAGTGAGTGGTATGCCTACATAATCCCAACACCGCCAGTCAATTATGATTAAAAAAGCAACAACTTGTGTGTCCTGCCTGTACACTATTCGTATTTGCTTCTTCTAATTATGAGGAAAAAAATTGCGGGCCCAGGAATGTGATGGTCACTAAGTCTTTTTTTACGACCAGTCTACAGCACGCTCGGCCGACAGCCCCACAAGTCGAAACTTGGAGGCCGTAACACGCAAACGACAGCAGCAAGCTCTTTTTTCTGACATTAGATTACAAGAAAACCTTTCAAAAAGAATTTGGAGAACCTTAATGCAAAATAGATATACATGCATGGTATGATTTTTGAACATGTATTGATATCAGATTGCATTGGAGCTGAAATTGTTATTGAGATTCAGCTAAATAACAATATTGTGTTTAAAATCGAGGTTCACATTTCATATTTTACCCTTTTAAAACATACTAAGTGTGCTGTACATATGAATAATGAATAGTGTTACACAGCGGGGTAGCCAGGGTTTTCTCACCATGGGAGGGGGAGGCGAGTGTTGGGGGCGGATGTTACAGTGGGGGAGGGCCGCCCAATTTCTGTTAAACCCGTTAACTATGGTCACTTATAGGGCTAACACATTTCCAGTGGGAAGGGGGGGGGGCGACTGGGAGAGATCATTTTATGGTCGGGGGTCAAGGTTCAAGCCCCCCCCCCCCCATCCCAGCTGGTGTTATTACAGGAATAAAATTACTAAATATACCAGCAATTCTTGGGCAATTTGAATTCCTGAATATGTTATAATATTCCTACTTGTACCCGCGCGCTACACATCAGAGTATATATAGTAGCATTTATTGGCTCACAGACCCAGAGCTCAACGGTCGAGTTTGGTTCCACCAAAGAAAGCTTCTATATCTCTTCATATTTTCATGTCAAGCTCTCGGACAATACCGAGTATATACAGTGCTTTTAACAATAACATTACGTCAGTCGAGCGTGAAATCAAATAAACAAATATTGCACCATCCCCAAAACTGTTCATTTTCCAGGTAACCGTTGCAACGAGTTTGTTTCTTTTCCATGATAAAACGTTTGGTGAAAATGCTAAAGCTTATCAAAAACTATTTGATAACTTTTCTCCAAACTCGGTGTGAACAGCGTTTGTAACTGAAGGGTCTGCCTGAATGCCCTTCGTGTCAGCCAGCCGGAACATCTGGAAGGGATTGCTTATATTGACTTCAATGTCTAACCAACGATGGAGGAAGAACCTCCATGAACCAACGGACCACAAGTCTGTAAAACCCCTTCAATATGGGAAAACCTAATTCAATCGGACAATGGAAAAAAAGTAGAGAGCGATAGGACTTGCTTTGAAAGGGGGAACCTCTGTGTTCCCGAATGTATGGGGGGAAAAGTCATTGTTTAATTACTTTCACTTACCTAGAACATGAATGATTCAAACTTGCTGTTCTTGCTTCCAACGCCACTCGATGACAAATCAGGAACAATATGGCTCATCCACTAACACAGCTATCGCAAGTGAAAAGACGAGAGAAAAAAGGTAGACCACAAATGATTTCGTCGCAGAACTTGGCAGTCAGTGCGCAGGGTTCGGAAAAGTGCTTGCGTTTATTTGCAGCGTATGCATAACTCGCTTGGTAAAATGAATATTCATGAGATCGGGGGACCACATTTGAAAATTCATTTTTTGATAACTAGTCTTTAAAAGAAAGTTTTTACTCACAAATATAGTAGAGAATACTCAAGCCTAATTGTGAAATGAGATTTCTAAAATTTTCATAAAGTATTTTAAGAAATATGAGGATGAAAGTTTTACTGAAATTGTCGAGAAATTTCGGTTTGCGAAAACCGTATTTGTTCTATATAAAACGAAACCGTGCAGCATCATTTTACAGTTTGATGAGAAGCTTTGTTATTAAATTCACCAATTATCATAACCATGAATCATGTAAGTACTCAAAACAGTCAGGAGCACGCAAAATTTACGGCCATTCTGAACGTTCAGGATACGAAAAAAATTACACTCTGGAAGCACGTGTAAGCGCCGCACAGCATGAGTGTACATTCCTCATTGGGCAAGACCCGCAACCAACACGCGTTTTGACCAATCACGTAACAGCACACGAGGCTTCCGTATGTCGGGTACCCCGTTCTATGCGTGCTTATGGATATCTTATAATCTCGAACTAAATGTGCCCGACTATAGAATATAAACTGGCGATGTGTCCTCTCTCAAAGTTTCAACGACTAGCTGTGCAAGAAAATAATATACTTTCAATGCTATTCCTATTTCTAGACCGTTATGATTTAAGATTAATGTAATAAACCATTATTTTTTGCAATAATGTCTCCCATTTTCTAGATGCTTTTTGTTTGTTGACAGTTTCAATGTGCATGAACATGAAAAATATAAACACAAAAACAATGTGTATGACTATATGATCATGAAAATATAAACACAAATAATCAAAGACAAAGGCATGTCTCTTTTCATGACTGAAATTCTGGAAAACGATTTAATCATAAAATCAGAAGTGCAAAGTTACATACTTTTGAGCTGGATTTAATCATTACATCAGTGAGTTAACATATTACTAAAACCCTGGAAACTTGAACCACTTACACTTACAAAACATTGCTTACAAAAGAAAGTTTCTGAAAACATAGAATGACTTAGGCCCTAATTATAAATATAAAGCAACTTTTCAAAAAATGAACTTAAAAATACATGCAAGCCAAACTTTCTTCAAAGTGCGAGGTTAATAATGCTCGCTCTAGGATGTACATGTATACACTTTCTTGCTATATTTCATGAGCTTATAAAATAAATTCCCTACCCAAGCTTGCCCACAAGCAACTCAACCTAGGACAATAACAAGGCCATTGAACTGCTCCATTCCTTGACAATAATAGTTAAATAAGGAAACAATTACACAAATCTTTACAAGCTTTGTTTAGAGTGCAGTGTATAGCTGTTTGCAGACATTTTCATCATATTTTTGTTTTTTAAATATACAGCACACTCACAAAATGACTTAATTGAAAAGAAAGAAAGTGGAAATTCAGCAATGATTGAATTGATTCTTCAGGGTTCTTTTTATACATGATCTGAATACAACATGCCATGAAAATCCTTGACGCCTGATTTGTGGGTTGTTGACAACACGTCTTTGAATTTAGGCATGCAAAAAATAAGGATTTCGGTCTAGTGATGTGTCCGGTCAGATTGACCAGGCCAAACCATCCCGAAACATTATTTTGTAAACCGGAATCCGAACGGAAACCAATTTGAACTCCCTAAAACCAACCTGATCCGACCCGACAAAAATTTAAGGAAAACCAACGGAAAAAATGTTGCAACCTAACGCCACTTCCATGATTGTGTACAAAGTCTATGTAGAGTCAAGACAATTTTAAATATTTTCTAACAACATTGGAAATTTATGGAAAAAAAAGTGGCCTCAGGTTGCAACATTTCTTCCGTGTGAATATCCAAACTGTTTGGGTTTATTTCGGGTTGAACTGACTCAACACAATTAGAAGACTTCAAACGCAATACCGAAACCAACCTGGCCCGACTAAAATGATGGACAAACTAATTATGGCGACCTAACAGAAAGTCAGTTTAAGCAAGTTTGGTCGGTTTCTGGTCGGATTTGAACAACACTTATCCGGTCGCAGCATTGAGTTTCATTTCATGGTAAATAAAGTTCCATTGAAGTAGTTGCGAACTGTCTGGAAGTTCAGGTGTTGTGTTCAACTAGTCTTGACAGGGAAAAGGGTCAATCACTCTGCGTACTTGGCCTGTAAGAAAACAGAAAGAGAGAAAATAAATCTAAGTAATTATCTACATGTATTTTTTTGCTGATTTAGGAAGGAATTGTTTCGACTACTTAAAAAAATCCCATCCCCACCGCAAGATCTGAAAAAAGTACCAGAAAAGAATTGTTCTTCATATTTTATGACTGACATGAATTGACCGACAAGGACAATCTTGAGTGATGCCTGTTTAATTTCATGAATTAAAAAAAAAATCAGATTTTTAATCGTATAGTATAAACATTGTTCGTACTTGCGACATGCAAAACTAACGGGTAGGAACCTATTGTCGACATCGGTGGTAATGCACCCACAAAATACGCACACAGTACACACAACACGTACACAAAATACACGTATGACGTCATTCGAATCGCACATTGCGACTGCAATCATGCAATTTTCGCAAATATTTCGTATCAAATTAAAAATCGGCGGTAGAACCTGCAGAGATGGCAATGGTATGGTTCGAAAGCGTAACTCTTCAACTTACCAGAAAGTGACGAATTTTGTCCCCAAATATCCCAAAACAGTCAGGAGCACCAAAAAAGTACAGGCATCGTCGAAAATGTTCGAGAATCAACTCTCATTTCACATCGCTTATTTATAACTTTAAGCTTGTATTAATCAGCAAAAAATGGTATCAATCGACGCAGAAATTATCGTAGTTTCAGAATCCACTCCATTTTAGTCAGCTACTGCTACGAGACGGGTTTCCTGTCCCTTTATCCAGGGGCATCACCGAACACTCGCAAAACCTCGTGCAATCTCGAACGGTCCGAGACCGTCCACGCGCTGCAAATAAAATCTCGCTGTGTGGCTCATTATCGAGTAGGCTGCGCACTGACTGTTGGTAAATGTACAGAGCACGGGTAAACGTAACCTTGCAGTCGTATGCAATGCCGGCTAGATACCGTTACTCAACTATCAGATTTCTCTCAGCATCGCTTTTATGCTCTGGCATGGTCTGGATCATAATAAAGTAAACGCCCACTGAATGCAATCTAACCTCATCGGTCGCGTCCATGAGCAGATACCACGTGCATACAACAATACGGCGGTATACCACGCACCCGAAATGCCAACCTATCTTAATAATATACAAGTCATTAGCGGTCTTGTTGCTCCCGTGGTGTAAACAATTGAGTACAGTCAGTTCAAATTGCCGACAAAGGCCAGTTTACAGTGTCACTCGATAGGGCATCACGACGTGTATCGGGCTGACACAAAGTACTCGTTTGAGAAACCCGACGTCAAATCTGGAAGGTTCTATTTTGAAAGGTCGGATATACTATTGGTTTATACCAAAAAGGTTACAATCTCCGCGTCGAGAATGTGAGGATCATAGGAAATAGACAGAGTCAGAACTCTTTCCGAGGTAAACAAAAATACTATGCCAGTAGGAAACTCACTACAGGGAAAATTACTTGGAACTTTGACCAGCAAAATGTCCCAACGTAATTGTAGCGATATTGTACCTGAAAATTAATGTGTTTCAACGGGTCTTATTGTTTAGTTTATTCGATTTATATTTGTATTTGGTACTACTTATTTTTAATTATTCCTACTGAAGATGAAATCTTACCTGAAAAGTGTGATATGCATACAAAGAAATGACATTGACAATCGAGTTATATTTACCTTTTAGTCCAATCTGACCTGAAAGTATGATGTGCATAACAAAGAAATAAACCATGAATGCATACTTTCGACGGCTGCATTTTGAAAAGGCAACATTCAATCGATGCCAGATTTGAATAATACCTAATCAGCCATGAGTACCTATCGATACATATCAACAGAGAACATTGTAGTGCATAAACGGAACGTGCCTCACTTGTGTTTTGTGTTCACAGGCAGCGCAACAGCTGTGCGATATGTTAGAAAGAACCGTTGGCAGTATATTGTATTGTTGTGCGGGCCATGATTCCGACGATATTGACTATTGGAAAATCGGCGGTTAGCAAGTGAAATCATCGAGCCGTCCTGTGAAGGCCGCATACGTTATTGTACTCATTAATCGACGCGAAGGTGTATACATCCCAACTGCGCGTGGGAGAGTAAAATCGAGATGCAACACACACAAAAATCGGTTTTGCTGCTGCGGGGAAACGCCGTTTTGATATATACATATTTTTTTTTTGGTACGCGCCTATTCGTGTTCCTATTTTACTACGTATCGATTGGAGCCATCATCCCGTTGATTGCTGCAAACCACCCTTTAGCAGCATCCCCCCGCCCACGCTTCCATCAGCCTCTAGTTAATCTTGAATGGTATTTTTGCCATGAATTGTGTTCCCCGTGCAATTTTCGAGTTTATCCCGAAAAATAGACTCCTTTTTTAATTTGCTTTCTTTTTCTAGCAATACAGATGATTATGTACTTTTCAATAAGACATCGAGCGAAACAAAAATTTGCCAGTGTTTAGTTAGTGAATTATTACGTTACAATTTCATGATAGGCTGGCTCCCGCCCCACAATCAGTACCGATAATGTACGGACCGGGAGCAAGTCTGCTCTCAAAGCGGAAGGTGTGTTTTTTCAGAAGGTTGTATGCAGACATCCAAAACAGGACAAAGGGGTTTTTTGGGTTGGAAACAACCTTCAAGTTGAAGTTCATTAATATATTTTTCCCGACCAATTTCCTAAAATGTTCTTTCACTTTTGAAAATCGGTCATTCATTTTCTGAATTTGAGAATCGCTCTGAACACGCGTTTCATTTTCGCTACCAGAGCATTCGATTCCATTTTCAGAGCAGCACATAACACTGACTGAAGACCTGACTTCAAGTATAAGAAGACAAGCTACATACGCCCTCAGTCAGAGTAGGCTATACGTCATGGCACACAGTCAGATTTTGCCATGATAACGATATTTGGCTATAGGACCACCGCAGATTTGTCCTTTGGGAACATATAGGTAGAATAACAAGCAATGGCAGCCGTTTTGAAAAATAATTAAAATTGCTTGTTAGTCTATACATGTACCTATATTTTATTTCAAATCTGCGATGGCCCTAATTTAGCCAAATATCTTTCTTAAGACAATACGTTGACTGTGTGCCAAATGCCATGCTTGTATCATCAAAGGCACAATTCCCCCAAATATTTCCCCTATCTGCCCCACTATGTGCGCCGTGCTGCTTAAACCTTTCCTGTCAATCCTCAGCGTGCATGGTTACTTTTTACTTACGCGTTTACATATTAAAATTAGTTGACATAGGAACAACACTCAGGATGAACGTTCTCTGACTTTGTATCTGAATTGAGTGAGGTTTTGAGGCAGTGTGCGGACGTCAGTACTCACAATTATTTTGTTGAACAAATATTTTGTTTACAGCAAATATTGGGCAAAACTGCACGATCTGGTGACGTCATGTCCTTGACTCAGTTTGGACGAGCAGTGATGCACATAGCATTCCTTCACTAATTGGGGTTTTATTTTAAGATATAATTGGCCACGTTTCCAAATCCATCCGAATGTTTTTCTTCGCCTGATTATCCAAATGAAAAGTATCAACTTGCAGCAGGCGTTTTACATCTGTGCAACATGTTCCAACCACATGGTATATTACAACAGTGTGGTCGAAATCCAATTCGAGCTTTAGTTTGTTTACTTATATTTCGTATTCATTTAATAAGGGCGGGCCCATGTTTTTTTTTAAAGTCTCAACGAGGCTATGTAAAGCTTACAACCCAAAACGATGTAGACCACTGGCATGCATTAGTTATTGCAGATACACGTCATGATAGATGTAACAGAAGCTAATTATACTTTGCTAATTTCTGCAAGATACGAACGCATTGAACTTTGGAGGATTTAAAAGGAAAATTGTCATTACATACTTTAAAAAGAAGTGAAAAACAAATTAAGATTGAACGAAACAAGTGTCACACGCAACAAAACCAACTAACCTAAAAACATTGCACGCACTATTATATACGTGTAATGGTACCATTAAGGAGACACGTTATCGTAATTCCTTCGCACGATGGGAGACATCGGTCATTAGGGAGACATTTTCATGTCTCACATGCAGCTCCCCTTTAGAGGCACAATTTTGCCGTCGCAATTAGATTATATCTGTTGTTCTTGGTCTAATTAGTATATAAAACATACCGCAACTCGAGGAAAAAGGACAAGGGAATATTGGTTAGGGGACATTTAAGTTTGAAAAAATGTGTGCACAAGTCTATGGCGATGTCTCCAAATTGTCCAATCCATTATTATTATTATTTCTTTCGGGCTCTCTGAAGTTTTTTACTCCTTGTGGTAATTAACCCACTGCCAAATATTCCCAATTTGTGACTTTATCCAGAAAAAATGAGTCATACATCTGACCCACTGGGCAGACTTATGCAAATATAAGCACTAAATAATACGATGTTGAGGTATCATCGCGTCTTTTTTTATTTCAACCATTGTATATGCATTGGCATCAAAGTTAATTCAGGGAAACGCCCCCCCCCCCTTCAAAACTTCACTTTGAGTTGGAGTCGACAAGAGATTCATCACGATACGTAGGCCTAAATATGCGTTAGAAATACGTGTGTTATCTGTAGGCCTAACCTTATGAAACCAGGGCCCAATTTGGTTCTGCTTACCTTTAGCGAACAATTCCGTGAATATTTTGCAGTGGTTAGCGAGGCATTTTGGCATATGCGCATGCGTACATCCCGTAGGTAAGGATTGATGCTTACAGGGTAAGCACATAATTTTTCTGCTAGCGCCTGTTAGGCCAAAAAAACAAATAAGTCGGTCTCCTCGGCGCGGCGCGTCAAAAATTTTAATGCGCGTCTTTTTTTTTTTTTTTTTATGTTTGTTCCGCGGTACACAGAGAGCCCTCTTCCTTCGCCTCTCCATTTTTTTTTTTTTACCAAAGAGCACCAAGAAATGGGAAAACCAAGGCAGGCAAATGAGCACCAAAAAGCAAAGGGCAAATTATGGGACACAATGATACATGAGACAAAAAAAAGCAAAATAGTACCTTGTTGTCTGTACAATCCAAGCTTGAAGAAGAGAAGAAAAAAAAAAAAAAAGCGTGGCCCGCGTCAATTCCGGAACTTTGGCAGAATGTATTTAAGGGCAGAATGCTGTGGTTAGCAGAGCCATGAAATTGGCCCAAGCAGGTAAATGACATATCATGACCCCACACGGACATGCCTTCAGATGCCACCATTATAATCTCCTATAGTATCTTAATGCGATCTGCACTGCGTACATTTTGGAGCTTTTATCATCATCTACACAATTTAACTGAAACAGTTACCGATATCAGCACCTCAGGCACACGATGGTGTGACTTGTCTGGATTTTTTGCCTTCCAACCAAGTGGATGCACTTCGTCGGTACGGATTTACGGCTCTCGCCCGATGCTTTTATCGGAGGCTGGCGTAAATGCTTTGCATTATTTGTTTTTGCAGGCCATGTGCGCGATATGTACAACATGCCAAGGGGCAAGGAGTAAATGCCTACGATTAATCTAGCGCCACTTAAAAAGCGTCCATCTACGAGATTGTCTGATACCACACTTTGCCCTGTGTCTGCGCTATGGAGCATCAGTGCAACGGGATAGAGACGAAACCATTATTTCAGCATGTGGACACCAACGGAATTACATTCAAAGCCCATATCAGCAAAGAATATTCTACTGAGCGCGGACTACAAATTATTCAACTGTAACAAAACTATATATAACACTATTCATCAACAAACTTAAAGCTCTACACACCTCATCAACGAACATACGCTTTTCAAAATATCAAATTTTCTGAACTTATGTGGAATACCTTACCTTTATCTCTCAAAGAAGTGAAGAGTCATTTAATATTTTTTAGGCGAAAACTCAAATAATTTTATCACCTGCACTGCACTGTTGCAAGCCCGGCGAACTTTTAAATGCTGAGTCCTTCTACTAAGCTCCTTAATAGCTGTGCTTGTGTACGTGCTTGGCATTGAAAATGTCCCTTTGTCTTTTCTAGATGTTTTTCAGTCCTTTCCTATAAACTCGGCAAATTTCGCACAACCTATTGTTTTGCCACCTCTACTTGCCTTTATGCTTTTATAATTTTGCCATGAAGATGAAATACATGCTTCGAAATGAAATGAAATGAACGAATGAACTATAACGTCAAAAAAATCGCGACACATACTTCTCGTGGTTTGTTGACGTGTACACTTACTTGTTTGGACCACAATACATGAATGGTCAAAAGGAATTGGAGCTGACAGCTTTGTGTAACATTGAGAGACGAAGCGATACTGCACGGGTCTGACATGACACGAACATGAAAGAAGGAAAAAGGTCTTGGGAAAATGAAGATGAGAAACAGATTCCCTGTGAGATCAGCCCTGTAACGGAATATTGGGTAGCGAGTTTAATTTCAGATAATTATGATTCCCTGGCTGAAATTCTAGATAGAATCTCATTCAAAAGTGCGGTATCTGTGCCGGGAAAAATTAGGCCATCCGTGCCGGGCAAATGCAATCAGGGGGTCTGAATGCGGGGGCAGTGACTATCGCAGGGCTGTGAAACCTGGATATATGCTCGGTCGGCTGAGATGTAATCACTGCAATCAAAGGAGACAGACTTAGCTGGAGAGCTGGATGTGCCGAAAAATACCCTCGGGTCATTTTGTTGTACATCCAAATTGAAAAGCATGTTGAAAAAATCACATGATGTAGGCTTATACCTCGATCAGGTGTACAAACTGGTTATATACTTGTATGTCATGTCGAGAAGGTTGTTTGCGATTAACACTTGTCAAAAACAAGCTTGTCTGACGAACATGAGTCATGTTCGTTGACTGAATGCTCGCTCACAAACCTGGGGAGTTGTTAGACAAACATTTTCATAGTTTCCACATTTTAATTAAGCTTCCAAAGCGGACAATGAGTGGAAAATACAAAATCGTAACGTAAATCATAAAAATGAGGTTAGAAAAGTCGCGTTATAGAAAATCACAAAGTCCACAACGAGGTAAAACAATAAGCCAATCAAACGTAAGATCTTAAGTGATAGGGGATGAACGATGACAAATGATGCCTTTGTCATGCACAGTTCATTTGAATAGCTTGTGAAATTATTGGAGACTGAAGAACTTGTGATTGAATTGGGAGGACTCGTGAAGAACTTGACTTTACACGTCTCATTCATAAATAAAATTTCTGTACAGTGATAAAGAGTGTTCATGATTCACGCAACTAAATTGTAATTAATGTATGCTTTTCAAGGGGAGCATTGTTTTTTTCTAAAGCATATCGAGTGTTATGTGTGACAATTTTTTAAAGAACTTTAACTTGACATAAATGTCATTTTTGGAGTGCTTACACGATTTGACATATTACGGAAAATACTGGTGACATTTCGAAGTGAAGGAAAATCTTGTAGGCCTACATGTGATCCGTCCACACTCTCGATATACTGGCTCTCCACCATGTGGTACCTAATACGGGCTAAGATTGCCGCCAAGCTACATTTGCCGTTCAAGCTAGGGAACTGTTTAATTATAAAGAAAATTGAATTCAATTGTAGGCCTAATCATTTGAAACACTGGAATAAAACTACAGCTGTGAAAAACAAACACTTGCTTGTTTTGGACATGTCAGGGAACGTGGCACGCGTGGGTCGGTAACCCACACTCCAAGTTGTCGGAGTCTTTGACATGTTACAGTATCTTACCGAGTGATTTGGTTCCTCAGCGGGACGAGGCTATTCCTGGCCCGGTAGATACGCGGCGAACACCGGCGAGACCCGGTGTGGATTCCGGCGGAATCTGGTAGGATCACCTTGAGGGATCACGGCATTACAGACAGACATAAATCTCTTCTCGGGTTGCCTGGTTGGGATACCAGACACCGTTGATATTCCTGAAAACACAGTGGGCGTATTGTTGGTGATCTTCTTTTTGCTGTTAAAAGCAAGGACCTTTGAAATCAAGCGTGTGGCAGGATCAGTGATGGACGTGATCACGTACAGTCAACTTGTAAACTTTGCTCAAGGGTGATGTAGGCCTATTCATCGCTAGAATTTAAGCCGGTATAGCAGTCGGCTGATAAAATTGTCTATCATTTATGGATTCATCTAATTCTTACTACACTCTTCCACTCGATTTGAAATTCCAAAAAAAAAAATCGTTTTTCTTCAAGTTTGGCTTGCAAAGATTAATTGATCGTCCAAAACTACTACAAGTTGGTGTGATATTTCCTGATGGATGCCTTGCCAACTCTGCTATTCAGATCGAAAACTGGAGCGAAACAATCCATTATCAGAAATTATTAGAATTAGAAAGCTCATAAGTTGGGAAATTCTAGAAAAACTTCACAAGGCCCGTACGAACAGTATTCAGCACAGATCAACCGTACATATAGTATGCAACGGCTTGAACTAAGACTATAATTTACATGTAGTCTTCACAATCGATTCACTGCAGTAGCATTGATGTGGGGACAATATTTGAAGCCATTTCCACAACACCTTGTTCTGGGAATGGGGAGTTATATCATGGACTCTCCGCTATACATTATAATAATGCAGTCCTTGGAGACTGGTTAACAACCTCTCGGATGAAACATTGTGGCAGCTGATGTGAGTCCGCGCCGGCTCAGTTAGTTGAAGTTCCAGTGACATTCGATTAGTCTGAGCACAGCCTCGAAATCTCTCACGGTAAATTTATAGTCCGAGAACATCCAACCCGTCGTTTGTCGGATTGACATATGACGTGGGGGTCATCTTATTTTAAATATCCCCACGCATACGAACAGGGGGCTGCGCCCACGTCACATGTCGGCGTACTGGGCCTGGGAGTTAGCCAATCATAATAAGGTTTATGTATGAGTTGTGATATCATATGTCTTCCGTCTGGCATTCGATTATCTTCCTCTGGTTGACGGTCTGAGTATCATCCTTGTTCAACGGAGCTCGCACGCTCCTCAACAACGTCTGATGTCATGTGTGCATGCAAATTGTATGCGACCCCGCGCGCCAGTCAATATCGTAGTCGACTTTAGAAATAGTGACGTCATTTAGAGCAGAAAGTCGGCTTGAGCTGTTGATTGGCCATGCTTTTGTAACACCACAACGGGTTACCGATAGAAGGCGCCCGCTGATTAATCTGGAGGTCAAGACGCACTGTTGTTTTGAATAATGTGCGCAATATTATTATTAAGGGGGATATTTACCCTTCCCTCACAATATTGTTTTTCACCAGCGCTTATACCCCCCCCCAAAAAAAATATGTATATTCATAAAGAGTGCCCTTCTTTTGTTAATAAGTTTCATTTTGTTCTGAACAAGTGCCCTTTTAAAAAATAAGTCGTGCCCTTTTCAGGCAGCGGCCTTTACGAGTGCATTTTTTTAAACTTCGCGTATGTATCGCCATCATGCGCCAAATATAGTCCGTTTTTAATGTGCATACTCGTCGGTTTCGAACGACGCCCCCATCGACAGATGGTACCAGCCCACTCCCCCTCCCCCTCCCCAACTATTTGATTCTATGGAGGCCAAGACAAGTGTCCGGAGAAAAAAAAAACGTGTCTACATTCCAGCACGGATGTGCAAGTGCCCTTTTTCAAGTGCCCCCCCCCCCTCTATGACCTTGCTACGCCCTTGCTGTTGCTTCTGTGTACAAACAATGTGCGCGGCAGTCACGTTTTCCATTACAATGTCGCCGGTATTTTTAGGTCAACATTCACGCTCTGTATAGCAGCAGCCTCCAAAAGTGTTTCAGTTTACCTTTGCGAATAAGTCATTGTCACGATCATGCGTCTGAAATTCTAAACAAATACATTCCTTACTAAGGAGGTCACGTGAGCAGGTGTGATCAGGAAATTAACTCAGTTCTCCGCTCTGCGAATCGGTCAGTTGCGCGCAGAAAAAAACTGTAAAAGTGAATATGCTTGCACCGGGCATTTTTTTATAAACTCACTTTTAGAGATTTTTTTCGTCGCGAAACCGACCGTTTATTAAAGACATCCCACACATTGTAGCCAGCGTTAAATAAATATATTCCAATTCGGTGTTTCCGAAATCGTGTTGTTGGTGGATTTTAGCCTCTAAATCGCCTTCCGCCAGTGTGACATAATTTGAGTCTGTGTTCAGAAGCATAGGTGTAATCCTATTAACGCTCATCCTTAAGCAAGCTCCTCACTCAATAAGTTCACACTTTAAAAAAATTAAAAAATACAAAAACAATCTAAAATCCAAAAACTGAAATCCTAAGATTTTTTCAGGTTGAGTTCCCCGCAGGAGCGTCAGACTAGACTACTTTGAAAGGGGGGGGGGTGCCAATTTGCCGTCAGACCATCCGTGCTAAAAGATAGACGGGATCATTCCCCGGTCACCCGGCTTCCGTAAAATCAAAAAGTGTGTGTGGGGGGGGGGGGTGGCTGGACACCATCTTCCAAAGTGGGGGTGGGGGTGTAAAGCGAACGATCATATCGAACAATAGGTTGTGATCTTCACTCTGGCACATTTCCTAACGAACATGTGATATTGCTCACAGGCGGACAATTATTTTCCCGACAAAAACGATAAATGGGGGGCCGAGGGGAGGATGGTGTCACACATTACACCCTCCTAGCAGTAAATATGTGCCCAAATTCCTAAGCTCTTGGGGAAAATCCGAAGGAGTGGACACTGCAAAGTGTCAAACTACATTCGAGCAAAGTGTCAGACTACATTCGAGCGAGATTTTTCTCAGTGGCCGTTGTATAATTTCAAAAACGTCAGTTGTTACTAATGATTGGCCAAATAAAAGTGTTTTCAAAGACTACGTTTCCGACAATTTACCGTCTTCAACCCTCCGACAAGGGTCTTTAATTTTGCGCAAAAATGACCCCGACCTGCAAGAGACACCGTCGGTCGGTTCAAAGCTGAGTCGGTTCAAACCATTCACTGTTGACCTATGTCTTACATTATTTATGAAGTTTATTTTTTTTATGAAAATTTGATGTATTCTGAGCATAATGAAACGCATATCACATCGCTGCGAAAAGCCACAGCCTCTGGGCAAAACGATCGATTTTCCTCCATTAAAATTATAACCTTGGGCGTCCAGACAACCTGATGTTGTGATGAGTTATTTAATGGTTTGCTTTATTATTAGTTCGATTTGAAAACAAACAAAAAGAAATCCTTTCGAAAACGACCCCGTGCATTATGGCGATGGGGTAAGTCAATGCTTTGTCATGGGGTATGCTTCTCAGAAAGGTTGCAGGAGCCGCGACCCTATTTGTTAATTCGGTAAATAAGGAGAGCAGAGTGGACGAAAATCTAACAAAAAGTTCACCTGATCTCCGGGGACAAATTACAGGGCCGGCATGGGGCGGTGTGGATTACGCGGGGCTCGCGTCAGGGGAGGCCCGGCCCTGCGGCCCGCATTAATGCCGCGAGAACACGAACGGAAAGGCGGGCGAAATTCAACACTTTCCGCTTGGTGTAGCTGAACTTCGGGGAGAGCCACTTCATGGAATGAAAATCGATAGGTTTTCTGGATTTCAAATGTTTCCTCTAGTTGAAAACTTTATTCCAGACTTTATTCTCCTTTCTGTTGTGGACAAAAAGCATTATCACCAAGAGTAAAATATTACACTTATTCTTAATTTTTGACGTCTTGACAAAATATGTTGATGCGAAGAAGCAGAATATCAATTTTAAAATAGCTCGGTGTGAATTTGCATTGTGTGAGTTATATTAATATTCATACATTCTAGACGGATTTCCAAAACACTGACTTCGTCCTTATTGGCTTTACGGTATAGCATAATGATTTAGTTGAGTATTGGGAGACTCTTTGGTTTATACATTGTTTCCTGCTATACAAACATTTTGTTCATTAAGATAAAAGTTTTGAATGATTTCTGAAATCAGTGGTTCGATTGGGAAATGACCACAGTTTCACGCACGTGTTGCTGTAGACATATTTACTTGAACAAAAACGGGCAAGATATGTTTCTACAGTGACTGTCGCTTGATCATCGCGTTTGGTGGTGAAAAACCAATAACTTATAAAATCTAAACTCTAAATCATCAGCATACCTACACAGCACTCCCCAAATTGATAACAGAGTTCTTTGGAGATGGTCCCATATAGGCCTAAGGCTTAAAAAGCAAATCACTGCTTCAAACTCCCGATTTCCATACGGGACTTCTGTTTGGATCCACTTTCTGATGTAACTCCCTAATGATTCCCGCTCAATGTGGGTCTCTTTTCTGCCACGAGAACTTCAAATCTTGTTATAAGCAACGTTTGAAATTCTCAAACATTTACAATCGTTAAACATGATTTCGGAACGAAGCCGGAACGAAGCCGAGGATTCAGCAAATGGCCTTCGTGTAGCTCTGAGACGCAATGTACAACATCTAGGGACTAAACATTCGATGTCGTACCACGTCATAAATGTATACATGTACAATGTGCAGTTGCAACCGAAGCCGCAACGAAGCCTCTGAGACGCAATGCAATGACGTCGCTGTGTTTGTAACATCGCATTCTAGATATAAATGTAGTGATAAACATACGGTGTCGTACCACGTCATAAATGTTTCATAAACAACGTGGCGTTGAAGCCAAAGCCCGAACGAAGCCGAAGTTTCAGCAAATAAATTTTGTGTAACTCTGAGAAGCCATATCGTCACCCAGCGTGTTTACAACTTGCATTCTTGAAGCAAAGGTAGGTAGGCACTGTAATAATTCGATGTCGTACTACGTCATTAATATTTAATGTATATGCTTTAGACCATGTGAATTGCTGCGACGTGCTGACGTACGTGTCGAGTATGTGACAAACACCAATCGTTTTAATTTCCACTGCAGCGGCGCAGTATAGTTATTTCACACTAATCATAAAATCTAATCAAAATAAAATCTGAATACGGAACTGAAAGAACCCAAAGATTTGATGTCTGAGCATGGTCCACATCACTTCATCGATGGAGCAAAAAATATATATATTAATAGTTCGACAATCAGTCAATACGTCCCTACTTGGTACCCAAAATGCAATGCGGTAATCAATGCAACATACGCCTGCACTATGGCTTCTTGAGAACAGACAGGGAACATTACTGCATTATATTAAACGCGAAGTTTGATCCCCCATTGTTTTGTACGGTACATCCAATAACTAAAGAGTGTGGACCATATGACGTCCTCAATGAGTACACGCAAAGAAGCAGTGAGAAGAGGGAGTAAAAGAAAAAAAAGTATAAATCTTAAATTTGAAGTTAAGTCGCCGCATGCATATTATGTACACGCATGTTCTCAAGTATTATGCAAGTTTATGAAAAGCGCCACCTTGTGTTTGATGAAGTCCAACTCGGCTTGTAAAAAGAATTTCCCCAAGTTCCTTCGGTGGTCGACCTTCCCTCCATCCCCTCACCTCAATATTGTGACAGCCCTTAGCTGAGAAAACCAGGTCAAAAAACCTACACGAATTCCCCATTACAGCCCGACAGTAGAAAAAAAACTATTAGTAGTCTCTCGCTTTACATTTGGTTCCTGTATTAATCACAACGTAAAGGCGACCGGAAACAATCTTCCTAATAAGCCGACTTGTGTGGGGAGATGATCAGCGCGTCGCTGCGACCCGCCGACGGCGATTAGGCGTCTCGGGTATTAGGGATTGCTGCGGTGAACGGATGCACAGCTTTCTGTAGTTGTAGTAATTTTGTTGGGTTCGATCAACAGTTAGATGTCACGCACACAACTCACACAACAGTGATTTTGCGATGTCAGTTGACTGTTCCCATGTAGTTTTGTCATGTAACACTCCATTTCAATCTCATGGACTTAACGATACGTCAAACATTATGTGTACTATATAAGATTTGAAGTACATACTTTTGAATCAGGGTTTAAACATGGAGCTATAAACGCTGCATGGTTTAAAGGGAATATACAACATTTGCAAACATCGAAAAATAAAACTACCAAGTTTTTACGAAATACCTTGCTAGGATGTTGGTAAATGACAGTCTAAAGCATCCTGAAAAATTATGGCACCTGGTGTGAAGTCATTTTCAAGAAAATGGTATTTTTGTATACATTTCTAACAGTGGTCGGCCGACCACCGTTGGAAAAACCTAACTATTTAGCAACTACTGCTCAAAATTTACCATTTCTTCAGTCCAAATTTTGTTTGCTTATTGGTTACATGTTCATGAGCGGGTGCAGGTCAGCTTAACTGGTTCCCTTACCGTACAATTTTCCGGCATCTATAAATGGATCCATTTTATCTTTAGTGGAGTCAGGGAACCAGACTACTTGAACATTTTGGTTTTCTTGGTTTTCCAGCATTTTCGAACACAAAACTTCAAACATGTCAGTGTAACAATATTTTATCTATTTTACTAACCCCTCAAATAGTTCATTTCTGAAAATTACAGCAAAAGCCAATGATGTACATTCCCTTTAAAGTACTTATTTCTAAAATAGGATTGAAACGATTTGAGATGTTTGTTTAAATCGTTTCAAAACAGAATGAACAAAGTTTTAATTTAGAAATGGACGCCTACCTTTAATAGTTAATATTTTAAGGGAAAGGAAAATGAAAGTGTTAAACGAGAAGATATGATAAACACTATTGTTAACATTATTTGACACGGTTTGTTGTTTTACCAAGATGAACAACTTAAACCAAAATGTTCACTCGGTTTCTGGACGGACGATTTCTTTGTCAATAACTGCTGTTGACCTTTCCGTGACTAGACGACTTGTATAACTCGCCTTTGTAATGACACTCCGATTTACATGGATCTGTCAAAATGAAACATAAAATAATAAAATCCTGAATATGATAACATTTGAACTTATGAAGTTTTCAATTAATACTGACGTTCTATAATGTTCTTAAGATGGATCGTTTATACGAGGGCTTTTTCTCTTCTTCAAATTTCGGCTTCCTTTCTGGCTTCGGCTTCAGTAATTGTTAGGCAACTGGACTCGATTGGAGAAGGTTCGTACTCTGCATCAAGAACTTCAAATCCTTTGATACGAGGCCAAATTTATCTAATTATTTTCAAAATTGCTTTAAAATGATTTTAGAGCTTGATATGTAGCCGAACTACGGCAGAGATTTACAAATTCCCCCACAGTATAACAACCAACCCCATACACTACGTTTGTTTATAGTGTAAATCGAGGATTTTTTTCCTCTTTCCTTTTCTTTTGTTTGTATTCTTTAACTTTTTCGCAACAGCTCTCGTTGGTATGGTATATACATGTTTACCAACCGAGGAGTCCTCGATTCACCGATGATGTTGCACGTGTGTGTCCTCGATTTACACCATAAACAAACGCCAAGGCACACACCCCAAGGGAAATTTAGAACAATTGGTGTGTACTATGAACAATGGTAGCATGCAAGGAATATCAAAATCAGGCTAGCCATTTTAGCTGTGCATTAGGACTACACTATTTTATGAAGTTATTAGGCAGGATTTGGGCCAGAATAAACCGCCCACAAATATAAAATAAAGGATGCTTCACAGCATGTCATTTTCACCAGAAAGTGTTTAATTGTACTGAACAATCACTCAGAATCAAATAAACGCAGAAAAGTGTATTTTAGGTTCAAAATAGCATTTGACACCAATTAAAGAAACTATTTAAATTACATACAGTGCATACCCATTATTATTTTGAACGACTTGCATTATTGTGGTATCTTTAGGTAATACAGAAAGGAAAATTACTAAATCCTTTCAGTTAAAAACATTCTGTTTGCACACTTTTTGTGCTTGTTCATGGCAGTGAAAAACGCCTACGTGACGTAATTTCATACGGTTATTCTTCTATACAAGAACCCCATTATACAATTATAGTTCTCAATACAAAACTCCAGTATCAACTGTGAATAAGCTTTAGTGTTGGACAATGCGCGTGAAACAACTTCCAATACGATAGACGTTTTCTTCCATTCACTCCCTATAGTGCCCATTTCAACTGTGACATGATCATAGCCACACGGAGGTTTTTCTTTGGCCTTTACACACAACGTCCAAGCAAAATCGTTACTTACATATGCATTCCCCGTGATATTTTCAGGTTTTACCTCGAAAAATAGATTTTGTTTTCAGTTAATATTTTCCTAGAAATATAAAAGTTATTCATTTTTGAATGAGACATCAAATGAAAAAAAAAATCCACCGAAAAAAGACACCGACGTTAAGTAATAAAATTATTTCTTTACACAAATTGAATGATTGGCTGCCAGAAAATACTTCGTCTCACAGGACGGGTTCATTTTCTGCGCAAAATGATATTCCTTATTTCAGAGGGTTGCAGCCGCCGGAATTCAAGTTTTTTCGTTAAAACAAAACATACACTTTAAAAAAAAAAAAAAAATCCCCTAAAGAAAAAAAATGTGCTGTACCTGATTCCTTAACCCGGCTGTTAGTGCGTCAGATTAAGCGATTCAACCAAAAAGATGATAAATTAGTATCACTACGATATCAGTTCATGCATCACATCATGCACTACGTAACTATAAATACACATGCAGCGAAAAAAAAACAATTAAGATACCGATAATAAGGCGGTAAATGTCAAGTCTGTTTTCTGTTGCAAAAGCTAGTAGTACAGTCATTGCGTGTAATCGGAATGAGATCTCAATAACTGATGTATCAAATGTGTGCTGTGCATTTGCCCCTCTGCACTGAGTGTTAAGACAAAGTGTTAGATAAAGTTAAAATTAATTTCTGTCCCAATTCTTCTCCTTTAAGAATTCAATTTACGAGTGAGGGCGGCAGACCGCCGTCACGTTGCATTGAGAAAACTTGCCGTTGAATGAAACAAAATCTTAATTAATCTTAAGACAAAGTGTGAAATAAAGATCAATTAATATCTGTCCCAAATCTTCCCCTTTTAAGAATACAATGGGAGACTTTTGAGACGCTGGTGGCAGCAAACACAGTCCGGTCATTTTCCATTGTTTGCGTCATATTGAGCATGCGCGCTTTAGCTAAAACATGACGTAAACAATTGAAAAAGGACCGGTGTGTTTGCTGTCACCAACGTATCAAAAGTCTCTCATTGACAAGTGAGAGCAGCAGACTGCCATCACATTGCATTGAGAAAACTTTCCGCTGAATAAAACAAAATCATAACCAAGGTGTGAAATAAGATCAAGTTAATTATGTCCCAAAGCTTCCCCTTCAAGAATACAATTTACGAGTGAGGGCAGTAGACTGTCATCGCGTTGCATTGAGAAAACTTGCCCCCAAACGAAACGAAATCTTAACCACGAACACAGCTCAGTCAAGAGCGCCATTGAGATTATTTATACATCACAAAAAAGCAAATACAATATCTGGACTTATACGAATTCAGTGCAAGAGGCAAGTGAGTTGCAGCTGTCTTTATAACCTTGAAAAAAATAATAAGTTTTACATTTAGTAATGGGTAAATAATGCTGAAATTCAAGGGTTTTGAACTCCGTGCACAAATACCCCCTCAACGGTGGGCAGAGAAAAAGGCTAAGGCCAACACGTAAGCCCGTCATCGGAAGCCCATGCTCATGGCGTTCGCATGCGCACACGCTTCGTGTTTGTGCAAATTCAGATGAAATGTGGTCATGGTACTCTGTCATACGTGCAATTCGCACGAGCACCATCTCGTAGAGGTACCACGTACTGTTCTTGCACGGTGTCCATAACCGATGTCACACTGTTTTATGCAGATTGAAACATAGTCTGGTTCCCAGACCAAAGGGTTTTGAAAATTTTGATGAATCTTAGGTCAGGTAGTCGCCACTTGCACTGTCACGTTGTCCGAAGTTTCCAGACAATTTTGAGTTAATGTCAATTTAGGCCTTGTGCATAGAGTATGTACTAAGACAAGGGCAGAGTTTAGCTGCGTCATTTTTTAATTTTGTAAATTTGACGATCATTTGACCAACGATCGATTAAGGCATATAAAGGTAATTGTCAGGTCAGGGAACCAGACTACATGAAACAGCCAGAGGTTAACACGCTCATAAGATTTAATCTATGAAAATTAAGCTGGTTAGTTTTCAGGGTGTGCAGTTACTTCTCTTCCGTTATCGATGGTTGAGACTCCAGTAACTGCGCGTTGTCCTCGTGTCGTTTGTAGGCCGACTCGCAGTGCATGCCGATAGCAAGGTAGTACACCCAGGCTCCTATCGGTGCCCCGAGGAACGGCACAAAGGTCGGGATGATCCACCAGTGAACCCCAGCTTGTCTGTTTCCAAAAAGACAGAAAGGGTTGATAATCGACACTACTTACGGGGTTTGGTCAAGGGAAGGCTGCACTGGCAAGCTTGGTCCACTTTAATGGATTGTTATGGCACAGCAAATTACACGGTATCGCTTAGAAAGAGTCTATTGCAAATGCACGTGAAGCCCCGTTTTTTAAATGGCGCTTTTGTGCAAAGAGCGACTACTTAAGTTTGCAAGTAGAGCAAGTTTTCAATGCACTCTTAATTCAGATGCGTGGTGGCATACTTGTTATTGAGGGCGCTATGTGACCTAGTGTTGTTAACTCTATTGAGAAAACCAGAGTCAATGTTATTCAGTCTAGTCCGTCACAAGTCATCGCAAGTCCATCCAACTAGTCATGCTGTCCCAATCAAGTCACAAGCTCTTCCATGAGCTGTGACAAAGTTCACCCCCTGTTGGTGGAGTTTGGGTTTACTAAGTTAACGGACTTGTGATGGACTCAACTACAGCACGGTATAACAGCAGCTCACTACCGTGGGAACTTACGTCCAGACATCGGATCCATAGCCTGCAAGGGCGGTGAAGACACGCGGTCCGAAGTCCCTGGCAGGGTTGATGCCGTAGCCAAAGTTATAGCCGAAGCTGATGCCTACAGCGAAGAAAGTCAAGGCAACGAAGATGGGTTCCAGACCGCTGGGTGGCTTGGAGTTCTTGCTGTCTGTCACGGCCATGATGCCACCCATCAGGAGGGCCGTGCCCAAGAGCTAGAGCAGTCAAAGGTCAAAGGTGAGAGGTTAGGTGGTGTTAATTTAAATGCCACTTAAATTAAAAAGGCCAATGGACTTGCTACTTTATTCGTTGAAAAAATTATTACAACACATCACAGCATCAGGTCACAGAGTAAAACGTGTAAAAAAAAGTGGTAAGGCCTTTTTCTACGTTATCTCCTACTTCGGCTTTTTCAGCCTCGACTTCGGCGATTTTAGCCTCAGTTTCGGCGGTATTAAGGGAATTAGACTCAACAGAAGTTCAATGTATGCATCAGGAACATCAAGTGCTAAACCATGAATCCACAATTTCCATAAAAAATAATGGTTTGACATTAGGCTAATAAATGATTATGAAACCACAGATGAAGCCGAAGCCAATAGAGACGAATCCAAAGATTTGAAAACCCAGGGTTACGATTGGGTTTATAATGGACACTGTGCGTGGCTTACGAGAGGGCGCTGTGTAAATCGCAGGTTTGCATACGCTGTTCATCGTTTATACAATGTAAATGCATACCAGCGAGCACGAGGCAACATGGGAACCAACAGTTCTATTTTTCGCATTTTAATCATTGGGGGAGTACCCGTGCAAAGAGTTTAAACGCTTCGCCGTTTACATGTTTTTGTTTTATTTTACCCAATCTGACTTTAGGGCTCAGTCTTATGACTGGCCGAGCACTGAGGTCAGTTACCGGGTTAAAGAGTAAGAGGTTTTTTACCAAACTGATCCGACGGATTATTAACCAAGTCTTATATTTAATGAAGTGGTTATAAAATTGAAGAAAAACTTGATTATCCTTACGAAAAAATAACGAGGATTTCTTTTACCTGGTCGACGAATCCGACACCCCAGGACAGCCCCGGTGCGGGGTAAGTAGCAAAAATGCCCGCCGTACTGGTCGGTAATACCACTGTCCTATTGTGGTCTACTTTGTCAATGGAATCTACAATATTTTGAAAAGAACAAAAGGTATCGAAGCAGCAAGTTGTCGAAAAAGTCCTCTAAAATGTATTTAACCATTAACAAACTTATTTATGGAATACATGCCTGCAACATTTAATCCTTATCTGTATCTGTATCATTATAGTCGGTAAAGCATCCCAGGGGAAACATCACACCAACTTAGAGAGAGAAGACAATGAGAAGAAATTACAGTTTTTTTCACAACCCTTTTTACAGCGAAAGCGTGATAACAACGGCGGTATTCTCATTGACTAGACTTTGGAGTCATTCCTAACACCTACAACAGTTGACCAAGTCGATCTTTCGGCGTAGTCGCTCCGAACCGTTTCAAACATCCACCATTTCGATCATTGACTTTATTCAACCCCGTAGAATAGTTTGCTTCAGCGCGACTTAGGAACGCCGATTATGAAAGGGGTGTATATTATACAAGCTTTACCGTAATAGACGGCGAAGACCATGGCAGCGGCCAGGAAGGCACCGATGAACTGAGCCAACATGTAGACCGGGAAGGCAAGCCACTTCAGCTTGCCCAAGGTACAGAAGGCAAGTGACACCGCCGGATTCAAATGACCACCTGCAAGGTATCACACCAAACGTTAAATCGTAAAAAAAATCATCACCTATACATGCACTTTGACAAGTGTGGTATTATTGTTCAGTTCAATTTCTCTACGACGCCGAGTGTTCCCTAAAAGTACACGACAGAAAATGTGCGTGGGAAGCTTCAAGATCTTAGCGAGAGAGAGAATATAATGAAGAAATGTTCATTTTGTGAGGTGCGAAGCAAAAATAAAGTGGACGAAAAGGGACGAAAACCTAGCCTTATTTATAGGTCGGTCGAAGCTGAATTCTTACTCGAGTCCCACAGTTGGGAAACGAAGATAGAAGTGTCACTGCGCCAACCTGACTCCCCCTTGCCATCGAGACCACGAAAACAGGAACAGCTCAGTTTGAGAATAATCAAAAGACCACACGGTGATAGGAAGCCGCACTTTGCTATTTTTTTACCCCCAATTCTAAACCCTACGCCTTGTAAACAATGAGGCCTTCACACGGATGGGTAGTCAGCGATTGCGAAGCTTCCTCGTATATGCCCAACAAACTTTAAACACCGGTACTGTGGACAGAAACTATACCTGACACTGATGCTGTGAAATACACCCCCAGCATCAAGCCGAAGGCATAGCCGATGTTGACGTTCAGAAAACCTGCCCCAGTGCCCGTCCCACCGAAGAACTTCATCTGCGCAATGGCTCCATCACCAATCAACTACATGTAATGAGAAAGTAGAAAACCCATGCACGGTCGTTGAGGGTTCACTATAAAAAAGTTGAGCAAAATGGGTTGATAATTCGACCAATGCTGGTCGAATGTCGAAAATGTTGTACTTTACTAGTTCTCTACTACCGTACAACCTTTGCTCGTTGACACCGACACTGCATGCCAATGCCGCTGGAGACATTTTAGTCCCGTTCAGAAATAAAAATCTAAACAATGAGAGATCAACGAGTAATGTAGTCAACAAGCCAGGGTTCTGGCTATAATACGAGCGAACGTTACTTTCCTAAAGACATTCAAGAATAACGGGCAGTGCAGACGTACATCACTACCGAACATCACTGCCAACTTTTGAGCAGAGAAGTTCGAGCGAGAGCTATTACCAAAAGTTTGACAAGTTCAACAAGTTGAGTGTAGTTGGACTAGTCTAGTTGACCATTCGAAACCATCCTACCGAAGTCGCGTTCAGAACCTCTGCACACTTACCACTAGCATGAACGTCCCCAGGAGCTCGGCGCAAAATTGACGGATAAGCTCGTTCCTGAGACGGAGGTTGTCCAGGAACTTGTCCACGTGCATGAACCAACCTTCCGACATCTTGTCCGCCGAAGACTTTTGGGTTTGGCTGGAATCTTCTACAAAGAGAAGATCATTGAAATATATAAATATGTGCAGGTGAGTAAAATTTACACCAATTAGTGGTTCAAAGTTCCCGATCGGTCTTCAATCACGTTGGGCCTGTTTATTTCGCACAGATCCTGATTCGGATCTTGTTTTGCTCAGATCCTGATCTGGATTATGGAATGGATCTTGGGGATCCTTCCCGAGAGGTGGATCAGCACGCGATTCAAAATGGCAAGTAACGAAACCATGTACAATATTCAACATCTCCATGTTTACTTTTGGCTAGTCACATGACTTAAGATCCGGATCCGGTGTAGCAGTTTTGTTTGTTGTGGCACGGTACTGGTTCCAGCGACCGGATTTGAATCCACCAAGAAACGAAGGCGCCCGGGTTTTCTTTTATATCGGTGCTCACAAGTTGCCACTTTGTTAATGCGGAATGGATTTTGCAAGCTGCTTGTAGACCAGAATGACGTGAAACAATTGAAAAAGTCCGGCAGACGGTTATCAACAGTTTAAAGAAGGTTTGAAGGGTAGCTTTAGCCAATTGTTAAAAATTGTGGTAACAGCGATTTTCGGATGCGAAAAATCCAGGACGATCGGTATGCTTAATAAACATCACGCTGAAAGAAAAATTTTGAAAAAATGTTTAAGATTTAACAAAACAGCAAACCAAACCTTTACACCCATACAAGAGCCATTTTCCCTTTTTAAGGCCTATGGGCCGGCGAATTCCGTGTTAGCTTTTATTCATCAGGAGCCGTCAATAAAAAAAGTTACATCTTAAAACCCCGAAGCAAAGTATTCTGCAAGTATATCACATATTTTGAAAATATTTTGCATTAAACCAGCCAATAGAAAAGAATAATCTATTGCCATTTGCCATTATAATGAAAAACAAAATATCGTTAGGTCTCTCTTGGGCCACTATCGTTTTGTGCAATATAGCTTTAGAGGTAAGAAAGAATAAGTAAGGGAGTAATACCACAGGAAGAACTTAGAACAAATACAGCGTATTACAAAAACGCCCTCACTGAAAAGAAAAGACCAAAACAAAGTGCACGGGTTCGCCCTCAGCGGTGACAAAGGGAGAGTTTGGAAGGTTTGCTCAAACTCGCAGCCTTATTAGCCTATTCAGGATATGGCATACTTTGGGAATACTCTTTTGTATACCCAAAACAAATAGCGCCCTCCTATTGTTTCCGCCAATTCCGGTTGCAGACCAGTAAATAAACTTTCATAGACCCCAATGGTAAATGCTCCCACTTCAGATATTCGGGAAAAATACTCACAACTCTCCAAGGTGTTCGAGACACATCAAATTAAAGCTTATTTCATCATCTTTCATTTTCTTTTCAATTTTCGGGGGTCAACTAATGACTTTGAGGAGAAATTTCCATCCGAAGATGATTACCCCTGAAAATAGTCCTGAAGCCCATCGCCATTTTGAAATACGATGCCTACACTCCATTGCAAAATAGAGCGCTTTAAGGGCCCCAATTTCATCCAAATTGAACGGAACTACAAGCTCACAGTCCTGTGCATGGCTTCCACCAATATTTTTTTTACAAACCCTCAAGTTCATGGCCCACAGCATGCTCAAATACTGAAGATTTTGAGAGCATGCAAATCGTGATTTTGCCGGCGTAGGCAATTTCGGACCGATTTACTGGTCTGCAACCTTCAGGAGCTCTCGTGAGTAGTCAAGGAGCGCCCTTTATCATGATGCACGCAAGTCATTGCTCCTTGGAAAAGTAACCGCGTATTGCATGCAAAGAAAGAAAGTCATGTATATTCAATATTCGAAATTTTAACGGAGCAAGCTTTCCCAATATTTCAAAGTTGCATGTGACAAGTTGAGGATCAAGTTGACTTGCAAATCCAGCCCGATCTCAACAATATTCATCGCTACCATTGCAAAATGAACACGTGTATAGCCTTTTGCCAAGTTCATCGTGACTTTTAGAGGCGAAGCGACTGGAGCGGAGACCACACGCACGAGTGGCGAAGGCACGATGCCTTTTCCAACTTGACAGGAATTTCTTATGTTTTTCTTTATTTCTCGATTTTCAAAATTCCAACCAATCATTAGCCTTATAAGGCGTGCGTGGCTGCTACTCGGACGCGTGGCGCGCGCACGCGCCTAAAGCAAGTAAGAAAAGGCCTCATGGCTTCGCCCCTCGAGCACGCTGGTTTGGTCTTTGCTCCAGTCGTTAGTGAGATCGCGGCTTCGCCGCTCTAAGACACGGTGGCCTTGGCGAAAGGCTAGTGCACTAGCTGCCACCTTGAGGGTAAAGAGTGACGACACGCATGCGCCGCGGGCCGTGCCATTTAAATGCATACTGCATGCAAGACAAGTCATGTAAATTTACATTTAACTCGCTACGCACACTGATGCACGTGTGCAGAAAAAAATGACGTTAGTTTGGAAACAACCTAGGCCGAAAATCCTTGTGTCCGTCCAGTGGCGTATGCAATGGGGGGGGGGGGCGCAGAGGGGGCAGTCTGCCCCCCCCCCCGGCGGATTTTTGTCACAAATTTTGTTGATCAGCAATTATTTCAATAAATGGTTAATGGAGTTTTGACATCAATCCCAAAAAATACGAAACCCACCTCAAAAAGCATTACAATGCGCCGTGAAAATGGATATATAATTTGCAGTATCCGGAGAAAAAAAACATGCCTACATTTCGGCGCGGATGTGCGGTTGCCCCCCCCCCCCCCCTCCCCATCCAAAGCTGGACACGCTACTGTGTCCGGCATTCGTTGAGCGTAGTGCGTGATGCGTAAAGAAATCAGTTGTAAACGCAACGCGCATCACACGTCATACGCACATCATACAACTTTTACAGCAACACAACGCGCATCACACGTCATACGCACATCATACAACTTTTACAGCAACGATGAAGTCGTGACGTAAAAAGATAAAGATTAATCAAATTGTCCCAAAAAGGAAGCAGTTCGTATGTGAATCATATTAAGCACAATTTAGGACCAGCCTTGATTAAATATTCTTAATGTTCTGTTAATACAGCATTGAACATTCATACCCTGTGTACTTTGAGAAGTTAAATGTTGTCAATGTTCATTTCGTAAAATGCCTACTCTGCCAAAGCTACTCCAAATTTGATTACAATTTGATATTTCTATTCGTAAAACTGCTGCACACTCTTAAAAATAATGAGCTTTTACGTCCGTCAATTGTATAGAGAAATATACGTACTCATGGATGTTCACAGTACGCATGAATACGCAACTGAAATGCACAATGCAATACGCACCTCGAAAACGGATACATGGATTTTCGGCCTTACGGTGTTTTTGAAACTTCTTTTTTATTAATAATCATATTCGGTGTGGGGTAGATGCGCTTATTTTTCAAACGTTTAAAAAAAAATCCCAGATCAGCCGGTAGGCCTATAGTTCAATTTGTTGTCACTTAATTTGTTGATGGCAGTGACCTGCCGAAACAACGTGGAACCATTATTATTGTCATAGCTGAGGGCGGTGGTGGAGGGGGGGGGGGTAAAAAGAAAAAACAAGAGACAAGACACGAGAATAGAAGTTTACGTAATGATGAGAGATCAAAGAGGAAGACAAAATTGATATCGCCGAGAAGCTGCCCATGCACACCAGCAGAAAAGACACCTTATGGATGCGATTCACATGAAATTGATATACCAGCACAAACATCACAAAACATGCTAAATATGATAACAAGGGGATTTGTGACTGCCGTCCTATACATACCGTTCAAATACGAGCCAGGTTTGTCGTCCGATAATAGCCGGCTGTTCTCTGTACTTGCCATTCCTAACAATTTGAACCGTAAAAGCTTTATATCTTGGTAGAGATCACACAGTAATAATAAGGCGATAACCTGCTATGCAGCGTTCAAATACTACAACAGTTTTCGTGGTAAACGAAGGGTCTGGAGATAGATTTGACTCACAGTCGTATCAAGCAGAACTCCACAACTGGGACGTTCTTGGGAAATCAAAGACGTGAAGGGCCATCAAAGACGGGTTGTTTTTCCAAAACAGACTGATTTTTGTAAAAATATCAGATGTCAAGTTCGGAAGCCTTTAAACAGAAACATACCGCGTCCAACTGATGTCCCTAATAAAGGGCTACCATAAAAGCAACAGCTTAACTACACCTTTAA
>CM057129.1:18876016-18894252 GCA_029964075.1 Patiria pectinifera | reverse complement strand
AAACGTGATCTGGCAATGTATATTCGCAAGGGGGGGGGGGGTTGACTTGTTAAATCGTCAAGCTTTTCCCAAGTCTTCGGCGGTCGACATACATGTATTAATACATGTACACATCAGTGATACCCGTTGTTTTTGTACCCACTTGTGTGTTGATCTTGAACTTGGCCATGACAAAAGACCTGTCCTCCTAGCAGATCTCACACCGTGACGGCACCTCAGAGTGTTGTAAGATATGAAGATATGGTGAGAAGTATCATACAAATATGGTACAAATGAGAGTCAGAAACGCCACGGAGCAGTGTTTCTTGTGTTTGACCTTATTTAAAAAATTTGGCAGATATAGTTTGGATTTTCAAAAATGGTGCTTTTTGGCCCAAAATAAGTAGTTAAAGATTCATTTTGGTATGGATTCTCAAAGCTATGTAAAACCAATAGAACACTCTTTCAATGTGCAAAATATGAGTAACTTTAGCTTAATCAAGCATTTTTGTGCGCTTGTTACAAAGTTCCTTGCAAAATTGTTTTTTTTCCCTAAATTCCCTGAGTTTCCCCAGACAGGAAAAACGAAAAACACTGTCAAGGTTTTCCCTGATTTCAAGAGTTGCTGGGAAAGCTGTGTTTGATACTGTGAGGCAATAATGGTACACTCACTTGCAAACAGTAGCACGACTTTGCACATAAAAACACAACAAATGGCAGAGTCTAGCTATGGCCCTGGATGCCTGCCCGAATGTTACGAGCAAAGTAACACAATTTGATGCCTACCTCAACTAGTTTGGTCAGATTCTCAAAGTATCTCTCCTCGTCGATGGTGAGTTTGTTGTTGCGGTACAGTACGTGATAGTGCTCCACGTGGCCCATCCATCCCACGCACAGCGTGTAGTCACCAGGGAAGTTGGTACTCTCTCGGACCAGGAACAGACCGTCCGAGCAGGGCTGGAGTAGCTCCTCTGCCTTCTCTCGACTGATTTTGCCGTGGAACCACCTGTAGGTGTCAGACAATTACTCGAGGGTCAATTACAATTACTAGGCTGACAGGTGTCTGACACAAATTTGCATGAAATGTTTGTTTATGCTCCCACATGAAGATCCAAACTATAAGTGGTTTCCAGGATATGGACCCCTATTAACCTTAACCTTACCAACTCCATCAAAATCCATCCCCCCAGTTTGGGGAATTTCGGCAGACAAGCAATGTGTACCAAGTCCATCAAAATCAACCAGCACTAGTGGTGGACTAGTGGTGGATTTCAATGGATTTGGTCCTGAAGCATTATGTGAATCAGAGTGAGTGATGGATTTTGATGGACGAGGTCCCTATCAAGTCCATCAAAATCCACCAGCACTAGTGGTGGATTTCAATGGATTTGGTCCTGAAGCATTATGTGAAACAGAGTGAGTGATGGATTTTGACAGACGAGGTCCCTACCAAGTCCATCAAAATCCACCAGCACTAGTGGTGGATTTCAATGGATTTGGTCCTGAAGCATTATGTGAAACATAGTGAGTGATTGATTTCGATGGACAAGGTCCCTACAAAGTCAATTAAAATCCACCAGCACCAGTGGTGGATTTCAGTGGATTTGGTCCTGAAGCATTATGTGAAACAGAGTGAGTGATGGATTTTGACGGACATGGTCCTCTGCTTAGTAAAACTAAGAAGGAAGTAAGGGTTAATACAGCCCCACCTCCCTTTTCCCATTCGCTGTTGCGCTGGTGAAGTTTTTGTGCATTAACCCTTACTTCCTACTGAGTTTTACTACGTAGAGTGCCAAGTCCATCAAAAGCCATCACTGACTCTGCTTCACATAATGCTTCAGGACCAAATCTGTTGAAATCCAACACAAATCCATCACTGCTATAGGTGGAGTTTGATGAACTTGGTACTCATGGCTTATCTGCCAAAATTCCCCCAAAATGGGGGATGGATTTTGATGGAGTTGGGAACGTTGGGGTTAACTTACAGGTCCGTGCCCCAAATTAGATTCTTTCAATTCATACTGGGAACTTCTTACATGTAGCTAAGATTCTGAAGTCAAACGTACTTATGCTACTAAATTTCTTCTCCATGATATAGGGCTCCACATATTATTTTTTTTTGTTAATTTTACAAGCCCTACCTGATGTCATCATGGAAACGTAAAGAGCTTCACAAAAAGTTTATCTATGAAGTTCGTTTTTTAATAACCAACTTCAGATTTATGGTATTGTACATTTGTAGTTCCTTGAATCAGCAAAGACACAACACCAAAATCAACCCTGGTTTTCCTCACTGCTTTTATCTTAAAGATACGAGAATGTCTAAACAATAACCCTCACACTCTGGCTGGCAAATTGAACAAAGCTAACCCAGCAGTCAAAACCAACCGAGTGACGTTTTCAATAGTTGAGTGCTCCCTTCTTACATGTGCAATGTAAAGCAGGATTGACTGGCTGTGATTGTTACTTGATACAGCTACGGTATGCATGGACTGTAGGAGATTGATAAGCCAGCTGTACCTACCAGGTGACTGCTTTTGTCTGTTGATGGAATTTGACTAGACACAGTGCTTACAAGAAATATGATCCCACTGTTGGTGACCAGCCTGTGTATAAGGCATGGGAGGGGAAGCGGTTTGAATTTCTGACTGTTTGTGACTGATCAAATAGTAGGAGGGTTAAGCAGTTTCCGTATGTTGCAGAAAGAAAAACAGGCCTAAACTTACGGCATGATATTGCGTTTGACCCCCTCCCTCTTCTGCACATAGTTGGCTGGTATCATGCCCACCTGGCCCCTCTCGTTCCTAGCTTGATACCAGTTAGGGTCCTGTTAATGGAAGAGACAGCAAGTAAGCAATGGTGCTTCATAGCCTAACAACTGGGATAAGGACATGCAAAATCTACATTCAGCTGAAGTCACTTGGTTTATATTTGGGAAATCATTGCAAACACTTAAACAGGGAAAGTGGTGGTGATCTGATACGCTGTGCCCTCTGGAGACGAGCACACAATAGGGAACAAAAGATTGTATACGTCTCCACAGGACAATTTCTATAGATGAATACGTCTCCACAAGATTTTCACGAAATAGATATATGGATTTTACTCAAAAACTAGGAGTTTCCAAGGTAGGTTGATCCGTCGCAAATGGAAAAGTTTTAGAAAAGGGATATTAAGTCCGAATTTCAGCCAAAATTTGAAATTAAGGTAAAAAAACTCGCATTTTTTCACTTCAAAAACAGAAACGAAAACTACACAAGAGTACATGTACCACAAGTTAGGATGCTGTAAATTTGAAAAACGGTTTCTCGTCCAAATGATGCCATGAAGGCCCTCTGTGGCCATTCACAGTCCTCAGGGTGCATATAATAGCGCCCTCACTGCCAGTTAACATTTATTCACTCCATAAGGGTAAATCTGTCTATTTTTCTAATGTTTTTGGTGGGGGGGTGGAGAGATTTTGGGGATAGTCTATGGAGTATCCCCTAGCACCTGCACAGCAAAGGTCTATGATATGCGAGTAGATTCGGCGATTAATTATTTTATTACTTTATTCTCTCTATAGCCATGATAGCTGCACTGCACTTTACAAGTTAGGCATTACACTTTACCGTCTAAAATCTGTCCAATTGTGACAAGAATATATTCAAATTTGTTATATTAAGAAAAAGAAAAATACCTGAACAGATAAAAAAAAACTGATTAAATTTACCTTTGTAGCCTTGGTGATGAAGACAATTTCCCCCTTCTTGAAAGACAGGTCGTCTGCCGTGGCTCCCACGAAGTTGAACTTGGCCATACATTCTGTGCCTGGTAACCACTTCTCCTGCTGTTTCATGCAAACATCAAAGTTGGACTATAAAACATAACATCAAACTCTCATAAAAAAGAAGAGTTATTTTGGAAAGGGGAAAGACAAAAATCTTTGATGATGTAGAAATTGTAACATTTTGAAAAGGCAACACATTTTATATATTATTTACAAGCTCTGTTATGAATTACTTTTTTAAAATCAACTGCAATGATATTCTACATACGTTTGATTTAATTCCAGGCCAAATAAAAAAAAAACACGTTTAGCGTCCTGCCTTTTAAAAAAAAAGGACGGAGGCCCTTTTCCCCCCCCCCAAAATGGCCACCCAACCCATTTTCCAAAACGACTGGCTGGGCCATTTTTCAAGATGGCAGACAGCTTTTTCTTAAAATGGCCGCCACTTGGACTCAGGAAATGACATACTAGCTGGGCTAGATGCAACAGGCAAAGAGGCCAAAATGATGACACTGTTTAAAATTTATAATTTTTTCGGGGTTTTTTTTTTCTTCAGAAAATAAGACAAAAGGAGGCGGCCTCCAAAAAGTAAGCAGGGGGGGGGGGCTTAATATGTTTCTCTTTTTTTATTTGGCCCAACATTTGGCTGAACAAAAAAATAAAAGCAAGATTTCTGAACATCTGGGAGACACTTTAGAACTTGAATATATGGCTATGCAGACACTGATGATAAATGTCACAGTTTTATAATCAGTGAATAACCCACCCCCACCCCCTGTACTCCCATCTAGATTTTTTTGTCTATTTCTTATCTCCATTATTCCTTTTTGAGTTGACGCTACTACTACTGAAATATGTATTTCTGATTCAACAGATCTGTACATTAATCAATCTACCATGTATGTAAATGTATTTGTGACGTTGACTTAGACTTGTGGTTGGAATGTTTGGCTTTTCTTAACTGAATGTCCTGAGTGACTGCGAAATCTGTACACATACACGTGAATACATCAGTACATAAAACAAATGCCATAACAGTAACACACAACGCTCATCCTGAAAACTAGATCTTTATGTACATTCACATTGTGCATGTACTTTCACTTCCTGCCTAGTATTTGTACAACCGACATAAATTATTTACATGTACAGTGCATGCTGAAACTGACCATTTTGCTCTGACCATCTTCAGTATGCTCTAAATGTCTTCAGGAGAGAATTCAGTAAACGGTTTAACCTCAAAGAACACATGCCACATATAATAGTACTCAATTACTTTTCACAGTGTTTCGGTGTTTACTTTGCATTTTGTTTCTCTTTCAAAGTTTACATGTCCACATGTATTCATACTTTTGAAATGTAAATTAAAGAAAATGCAACAAAACCGAGAGAGAGCAATCTTTCCTTTTCAAAAAATGTTGAAAGGCATTCCAAATGGTGCAAAAGTCTACTATTAGCCTCGAGAATTGGGCCAGGGCAGAATCATAGTCATGCTCTTGGATTGTAGAGACATTCCCTCGGGCAAATGCATATCAATTTCAGGTAAACATACTCCTTCAACCAATTTGACTCGCTCTATCCGAACTGTTTGGCTAGGGTTATTTTTAGCCTTGAGGGAGATCATTGCAAAAATGATTAATCACGTTCAGCCTGATCACATGCCAAGGATGCACTGCAGTGAAGTGAGTTATTTTTCATGGTATTTTGTGTGGTCAGAGCTCAGAAGCCAATAATAATAATAATACCGAAGTCTTATATAGCGCACGTATCTACCAACAATTAGGTACTCCAGGCGCTGGAAATTATGTCTATTATTAAAGACAGGTAAATGAAGTTAATGAGAAATATGAGACCCATTATGCAGCACCTTATAGGGGTTTACACAGGCATGCAACTGGGAAATCACAAAAAAAGAGGAAATTCAAATTTTTCCCAGACTTTGTACAGTGTTTTTCTGTTTTCAATGGCACACATGGGAAGTAAAAAAAGAGGAAATCAGCTGATCCGAGGAAAAGTTGCATGCCTGTTTACAAGGTGCTGCTGCGGCGCAAACACCGGGGCAAACCCCTTCTCTCAGAGTTGTAATGACTCGAGTCAATGACTCGACTCGAGTCCGACTCAAGTCACTTTTTTTGGCGACTCGACTCGACTCGAGTCCCGACGGGTAAATGACTCGACTCGACTCGAGTCACTGCGAGCAAATGACTCGACTCGACTCGAGTCCCTCATCAGAATGACTCGACTCGACTCGAGGAAGGCTAATAAGACTCGAGTCCCAAAAAATAAAAGCAAAACTTATTTGAGAAAAATATTTGCAATGACTTACGCCGCGCCGTTCGCGTTGCCAGTTTTTGTTCACGTCACGTTAATGTTCGCGAATAATGTACGTTCATATACAGCGGCCGTCTGTTTTCCTTCCTCCATAATGATACAACAAACATACACCGTGTCGCGGACTCCCACCTTGTGGTTCTATAGCATGTAATGCTAAACCCGGAACCAGACTTAAAACGCATTTCTCAATCCGTGGTTTCATCATTGGTTTCGGGCGATTTTGAAGCTCTTGGTGGAACGCTGGCTAAATGTATGTCCCGATTTCGCAAAACAAATGGATACGGACTGGCCCACCTTTAAATAATCAGAAACAGTTTTGTATAATGCAATTAGGTTTTGACGTTGTCAGCGATCAGCGAACAACAAAATCTAGACCCGAAGCCATACCAGTTATAAGTCCGAAGTTTCACATCTTCTTATCTGTGACGTGAGCTAGCAAAAACTGTTGGTTGGGTACCATACAGCATACTGTATGTCTTTGGATTTTCGTAATAGACTGGTGCCTTGTATTTCTCTCTTGTGTTTGTTGCTTTTTATTGTAATTTATTATATAGTGTTCAAATATTTGTGACTCGAATTGACTCGAGCTAAATACTTGACTCGACTCGACTCGACTCGACCACACTCTGTGACTCGACTCGACTCGACTCGACCTTGTTAACCTAATGACTCGACTCGACTCGAGTCACTTCTTTAAAATGACTCGACTCGACTCGAGTCACAAAAATCAGTGACTCGTTACAACTCTGCCTTCTCTTAGCGATAAGTGTTACTGGGTTCTTTAACGTGCATCACACAACACACGGAACCTACGGCTTTACGTCCCATCCGAAGGACGAAGCAATAATGGTAAAGTGCCTTGCTCAAGAGCACAAGCACCATGTTCCCACGGTCAGGTTTCGAACCCATGTACCACGGCACACGAGTCGAACACCGTAACCATTGGACCACAGCACCCCAGCCATTGCCATGTTGTGCTGAGACGCTGAATCATGTCAAACACGTTGGTCACACCAAGGATTGTCATGACTGGTGTGATTCGCCTATGTCGGCAATTTCACACAGGATGTATGTTGGCAGGATACAGATTTCGGTGTTGCTTCACTGATTTTAAGTTCAAGTCATTTTTTGTTTAATGAGATAAAATTTGCGCAGATGTGAATCCTCGGACAACACTGAGTATGTGTTTATAAATAAGTCGGCGAAAGGGCAAAACCATAATATTTTTTTTTTTTTAGGGTTCTTTTAGCAAATGTTTTCCCATTACAGCAAATCCGGGTATCCTAGTTCCAATGTCTCACCTGTTCCAATTTCCAATCATCACCTGTTAGGGAAATGCATCAGTGAACACTAAAAAATGAATTAGTCTTTGTCAATTTGGCAAAGCGGAATGTGAAGAAGAGAGTAACAAGATTTCTGGCTTTTGACTTTTTTTATGAACATTCGGATACAAGTATGACACAGGTAATGAAACTTCACTGGAACCGAACCCTGTCATCGTTTTTGTAAGTGCATAAAAAGCAACTTGATCGTTACTACAAACTTTTCTTTTGTGACTTTTTCCGTGAATGTTGCACTTGAAATCAAGTATTGTTTTGAAGTACATGTATACATGTACATGCAGTAGTATGCAGGATTTTGCTGGGGGGGGGAGGGAGGAGTGTCAAGCAGACACTCAACGCTGGAAGGTGTTTATGGTTTTTGTTCTTTTCGGTCAACCGGCCGTTACAAAATCAAAGAGTGGCGGCTTGGGGTGTGGGGGGCAGGATTCACATATGTAACATGAATCTTAATGGCTTTCCATCTTACCTGAGCCATACTGCAGGCTTACTCTCTATCTGCAACTTCAACGGATGAGTATAGTCTGTGTTTCACGATTCACACGAGAGAAACCTGCATACAAAGAAATTTGAAGGGAGAATATCAGACATATGGTTAGTTATTTCTCATCATCATGGTGTTAGGGTTAGTACATGTATACATACGTACAAGCTAGGACAGAGTCCAGCCTACAGTCTAGCATCTCTAGAGTACAAGAAGATATCGTTTTAAAAACTTCTTCCACACGCCACATGTATTTTATAATGCTAGCTCAAGTCAGCTGCATCGAATGCAACACGATGGCACTAACACTAAACAGTGCAAGAAGACTATTAACCCTAACCATCCCAAATCCTTCAAAATCCTTTTTGCAAATTGAAGGAATTTGCAGGATTGAGGATACATGGCAAAAGTGCGTTGCTGATTTCGGAGTACGCACTATGTCAAGGTCTTGAGCCGGACCTTGTGTTGCTTATGCTCAGCCTGGCATAAATTTAGTCCTTTAGTATACTTGAAATCCTCCGCACTGCTCCAGGATGTCACTGCCTCTGCCTCAGCCTATTAACAGTCATAGCCGAAGGATTTTGCAGGATTCAGGCAGTGGTCACCCTAGTCCGAAAATTTGGGACTCTCAATACTGTGTATGAGAGTCCCAAAACTTAAGGTATCCATATCGTGCAAAACTTTGTGCTGCATGATAAAACCAGTGTGAATCAAATTTGCAAGCTTCTTACTCACTACAGTTTCTTCAATAATCCCCGAAACTTCTGCCTTGCAAAGTTGCTGTTGTGAGCATTGCATCACCAAAATTGCAGCTTATAATTCTAATTTTGCAGAGAGTTATCGAAATCTAAATGTGAGACATCACATTGATGTGTACTGCAATGCATTGTGCAAAAAGACTCCTCAGCTATAACATTTTCATCGTGTAGATAAAACAGCGCCCTCTTGTTGATCTGAGTGAATGCAAAATGTTTCATTTTTTAGCAGAGGGCGCTATGTTTATTTGGCCATTGATTAAAAAACAAGTAAGCTGCAAGGCTCTTCCTAGACCTACCCAGAATACATTGGGAATCACACACCCATTTCCAGAGCATGGAGAATGACGTGGGTGGTTTTTGAACTGCCAAAAACTTGCCTTAAAATTGGATTTAAGGTCTCAAATTTTGCAGGTGACATGCTTGCAACTATAGCATTTTGATGTATGTCTTGTGTGGGCATTAATTAGCCAAATGGTGAGTAAAAAAATGTCAGTAGTAATTTTGCACGTTTTTATGCACTCACGGTCCCAGTCTGTGGTCACCCCTCCACGGACCATATTTAAGAAATAATGGAGGAATTTGCAGGATTCAGGCTAGATATATATATGCTATTTTTCCATGAGGACAATTGGAGGATTTTGCAGGATTGAGGCTACATCCTAGCAAAAAGGCCTAGGGAGTTAGGGTTAAGAGGCCTCGAACTTTCTGTTTGAATCCTAAGTCAATTTTAAATACTACAGAGCAATGGGGCATTATGTTAGCCAGTGAAAACATGCTCTGTGGTGCAATCTCGGGCAATTTTTTGAGTAAAAGATCATCATTTAGGCCTAAACAATTTTCTAGTTTGGACTTTGGAGTCACTGAATCAGCTACATGCATAATGAGCTTTAAAATCAAACTGTAGGCTACATTATTCGGAGACAGAAAATGAGTGGACAAACGATATGATAACCCCCCCCCCCCCACACACACACTTTAATAAGTGGGTGGGGGGGGGGACCTCCCACTTTAAAAATGGGGGGCCCACGAAAAGCAGATGTCTGAGAAAGTGCAGATATTTCCTTTCCACTGCTGGTAACATGGTATTTGCTTCTAAAGCATAATAAACTACAAATAAAGTTTGAATGTGAAAACCCAATTATTACAAAGTCTAACATTTTTGGGTACAATGTACATCATGCGAGTGTGGCCTATAGACTTTACGGAGGTAAGTTGGCAACATTTAGGGGCTCTGTTTCCTTCTCTTGTTGACTCTCTCTCCCTATCCAGATCATGCTTTTTTGGAGAAAAAAATGCTGCAACCTGAAGCCACTTCCGTGATTGTGTACAAAGTCTATGGAGAGTCAAGAAAGTTTTTTAAGTATTTCCTAACAAAATTGAAAATGTTTCTCAGTCAGTCCCAGATTCATGTCTTATCATCATTTTTGCAATGGATGACCTTCATTGAGATGATATTTGAAAAAAAAAGTTGCGTCAGCTTGCAACATTTTTTTTCTGCATTTTTCCAAAGGGAAAGGGGGGGGGGGGTGCCCCCCCCCCCCCCCCCCAATCTGCCCCTGAATTAAGTACATGTACCTGGGGACTCCGCGCAAGTTTAACCAATATGGCATCAGATTATGACATCATTTTTAACTTAAGTCTTAGAGTATGAGGATATTTTCACAAGGATACCCCTTTTTCAAAAAAAGGTTGCAACCTGACGCCACTTCAGCGGTTGTGTACAAAGTCTGTGGAGAGTCAAACAAATTTTTTAAGTAGGACTATTTCCTAACAACATTGGAAATGTTTCTCAGAATCACGTCTTAAAAACTCTTATCATCATTTTTGCAAATGAATGACCTTCATTGAGTTCATATATGAAGGAAAAAGTGGCATCAGGTTGCAACATATTTTCCCCCTTTTTTGCCCGCCGGCCCGCCCCTACCCCCCCCCCCTTCCCCTCCCCCCATCAATCAAATTATAAATGCCATAATTCACAAAAATGTCATTAAAATGTGTTACAAGAAAAAAACAACCACAACATTTAAAGGAAATATGTAACACTTGCAAACATCGAAAAATAAAACTACCAAGTTTTTACGAAATACCTTACTATGATGTTGGTAAATGACAGTCTAAAGCATCCTGTAAAATTATGGCACCTGGTGTGAAGTCATTTTCAAGAAAATGGTATTTTTGTATACATTTCCAATGGTGGTCGGCCGACCACCATTGGAAAAACCTAACTATTTTTCAACTACTGCTCCAACTTTACACTTTTTTCAGTCCAAATTTTGTTTGCTATTGGTTATATGTTCATGAACGTGTGCAGGCCAGCTAGACTGGTTCCCTTACTGTACAATTTTCCGGCATCTATAGATTGATCCATTTTATGGTAATCCTTACTTTTAGGACCCCGTTCCTATATAAGGTTAAAAGACTCACCTAGAGCTGACTAAATGACATTCAAAAGTGACATTCTGATATTTCTTGTCATATATCTGAACAGTATGACACCTTCTTGGATGTCAGCAGGTTTAATTTTGTGGAAAAAGGCTGGCGGGGCTTTGATTTTAGAGGGAAAATAAGGGAGAAAGACGACGATGACGAACAGAAACTGACTCAAAAACCAAGATGGCAAACTGCAAAAAGGGTAGGCAAGTCACATTTTCTTTGAAAGTGCTTTCAAAACTACAACTAACATGAATTTATCTGAAGAAAAAAAGACTGCTTTAGCCTGCAAAAGTCACTTTGGTACTGGACAGTCATCTGCAAAAGTCAGTTTTGAACAGAACTCGTAAAAAATAGAGGTGTCCTAAAGATAAGGATTACCCATTTTATCTTTAGTCATGTTAGTGGAGTCAAGGAACCAGACTACTTGAAAATTTTTGTTTTTCTTGGTTTTACCAGCATTTTCGAACTCAAAACTTCAAACATGTCAGTGTAACAATATTTGATCTACAATACTAACCCCTCAAATAGTTCATTTCTGAAAATTACAGCCAAAGCCAATGATGTACATTCCCTTTAATAATAATATTGGCTCTACTGAGTACTGCACTGCCACAAATTGGGCCAAAAAATGTGGACAAAAGTTATCAACCGATCAATCACGTTGCATAAGAACAAGTGCTATTGCGTTTATAACTTTACCTGAAAAACCCACATCAATTTACCGCCGTTCACGAACTCAGCGAGTGAGCATGGTGAGAGTGAGACGGCCTTTTTTTAGCGAGACAAGTTGAACTTGAATGGAAGTTAAGAGTTATGACAAACCTTGCTGCTTGAAGATATCCTAGTTCCTACGATGCCACAGTGATTTACATTGAGCTAGCCAACTCCTACTTGATGTTCCTCCCACCGCTTTGAATTCCAATCCTATATGATGATCAAGAATACATGTTTAGCGCAGAGTTTCACACATTCAAGAGAAAATCATCCTCCGCCATTTTTTTTGGCATGGACTTCCGCTTATCTTATAGCATAGACTTTTTCGAAATGTTGGCTTCGTCTCAAACGAGGATTCTTCCTTGGCGCTTCAGCATAGTTTTAAGGCAAATCGATTAATGGGATATACTCTAAACTTTGGCCTCATAAATTATATGGGTGATATTTTAAAAGCCGAACACACATTGAGCCAGCATTTTATCCATCACATCACACCAACAGGGCTAGCATGGCTAGGCTATGGACGTCGTTCACTATCCTGCAGCCGAAGCGAAGACAAAACCGACGTTTTTGAAACCTTAGTTTACACAACATGGCGGCGCTGAATTGCATGCATTTGACCGAGCTTCAAAGCTATCCTGAATTATCGGTAAGAGTAAGACATATGATTGTGACCATCTTGCAGTTAAGAGAATCGGCGTTTATATATGACAATTAGGTATTTGATTTAACTATTGCCTTGTCTATGAACAGACATATCGTCAGACCCCGGCCCCCTAAAAAAACGACGAGATCCTATTTTGGCGCACTCGCATTCAATTTGCGTTTGAAAACGTGCGCGCATTGTAAGCGTTTAATACCTGCGCCAATTATGATGAACCCTGGAGCCTTGGACATGTTGGAGGATACATCGTCTTTCAAATTTGTGCGCGCGTGTGACTAGTTGAGCTAGTTACCTCCATCCAGCTATAAAGAAAACATGTGCGCAGGACAAAAAAAAGTTCTCTGCACACTGCAAGCACTGCAGTGCAGCCTGTACTCCGCAGCCAGTGCAGGGTCAGTCATGTCATCAGTGTGCGCACAGCCACTGCATGCAGCTCTAATTTACAAAATGATTTATTAGCCCACTGCTGGGAAATTCAAAGGTTGATTATTAATGCGTGGAATACAGGTGTGTGAATCGCGAATGTATTTTTTTTCAGTGAGACTGAGATGTAAATAATCAGAGTTAAAAAACAAAATTTCAAAATGTAGTTAGTCTACATTGTGTACTCTTACTCTTAGGAAGCTAGTTGCTCAGTCTCAGGGATAATATAATAAAATTTGATTAAATTTACATTCAATCATTAAACTTTGATAAATACTGTATTTAGTGGGTCGGATGGTTTTCTGTGGTTAATTAAGTGATTGGATTGTAGTCAATTTTGTTGAGTGGTCGGGCACAACCCGACCACTCTTTGGATTTGTTGCGATTAATCTTTCTTTCTTTCTTTCTTTCTTTCTTTCTTTCTTTCTTTCTTTCTTTCTTTCTTTTTTTCTTTCTTTTTTTTTCCGGACAATACTTCTCCGAGGGTTTTCTGTTAAACGGTAGGCCTATATGGTATGAACTTGTTACTTTCAATATATATCGACCCTCATCCGAAGTGGTGCATATTACTCTGACGACATGATTACATCATCAGGTGTCAAATTACAAGTGATTTTATCTGAAAAAGTGACCAGTTACTTTTACCTATAACTCTTGAACTAAATATTCAATGATGTTTGTATTCTGTAATCAGATAGACCATTAATCGCTAAAGTTTTTTTGTTGTGTGCGTGAACTCGCTTGACCTTTACTTCCGGGTCTACCGGAAGGTCAAAGTTAGGTGAATTCAAAATAAAGACTTTAGCCTGAAATCAAAACAAAGCAAAATTTCATTCAAACGGTTCACGGTATGATCACAAAACCTTGTGTGAACTGTTTATTATTAAAAGCGGCATCCTTGCGACACGTGTCTGTTGCTAGCCGTGCAGACCGTGCAAGTTCGTGTAACTTATCCCCGTTTTCTTCTGTTATGGTGCCATCTCCTTGGAGATTGTAAGATCAGATACATAAATTGACGGGAAAAGTGCAGATGTCAGTCGCAGCCTGACTGTAATTTTATTCCCTGACAGACTGCAGATCACAATTTGTCTGTTTTAATCGGGTTGGCGCAGAAGTTCTTCCTGGCCTTTCACCTCCACGGCCCGAGTTCAATTCCTGGCCAGGTCCACATGACTGTGGATTGGGTTTTCAGTCTTCCTATGGGGCTGCCGTTCAAATCGGACTATCATGGACCGTATCGGACAAAATGTGGTGCTCTTCAATCCGGCAAATTTGCCGACGGGGCTGATGTTGCCGACAAGACAATGATTTTGCCGACAAAAACGATTAAGGGGAGGGGGTCATATCCTCCATGCCCCCCTCTAGGGATGCTCGTGACCAGAATTCATTTTTTTTTTTCCTGTGGAGTCGTCATGATCTCAAAACAGAATTTATGTCTACGGGCTCTTAACATGAACTATTATATTGGAGAGAAAAAAACCCTGAAAACTAAGGAAGCTCCTTCGTCTTTGTTTAAAACATTTCACTGCCCACTGCCTGGCAATTAATTTATCACAATTTTCTCTACAAAGTAAAGGCACACAACAGCGTGAAGTCATGCCTGAGAGCCTTCACAGATGTCACATAAAAGTAATACATGTAATTGGACATTGTCACCACTACATGTATGACGCCCCATTACCACAATGCGTGACAATGCCAAATGATGCCACCAGTAAATTCCAATTAACTTGGAGCAATAACCGACCCCTGCACAAATTAGCCTAGAACATTAAATTCCGGTGTCTCAAAGAACACAACAAATCTGCCAACTGCAGTATACCCATTCATGATTGTTTTTGCAAATTTAGCCCCCCGATCGCCTCATTCCTGGGCTGGTGCTGCACTTTTTATAGCGGCAATGAATAATAATTGCCTTATATTGAACTTGTACACGTACATGTATCATGTTGCAAAATCTAGGGATCAGTACTGAAATTGTTTTAATGGTGTCCAGAGGCCCCTGAAAATAGAAGCTTTTATGAGGAATTCCATAAAACGCCGGAACATATGGGGCCAGAAGTTCTATTTCAGAGAGTGACCTATTTAAAAATATTCCTTGCAATCAACCCTAGTGTCACAAGAGTTTTATAGCATAACTTCTGAAACAAGTTCCTCCCAATACTTAAACAAAACTTTCCGCAAATCCAGATCTTTCTTGAAAAAAAAAAGGCAGTTTCTCATGATATAGATTTTGTCCAGATTGGACCCAAGACATCAAAGGCACTGCACGTGAAATTACTTAAATAATGGTTGGTATGGGACATCGCCATGGCTATTTGCAGTTTGACCCAATTTTTAAAACCAGGTTCACTGAATTAATCTGAGGAGATGAATGTAGGTGCAATGCCAACTTAGATAAGAACCAACAAACTTCAAAGAAAAAACCCAAGCGCATCAGTTTCTGACCAAAAATCACCCTCGGGGGATCAGCAGGAAGATTAGCTTCCTTCTGTGTGTTAGCAGGATTTGACAAAATACCGGACTGATTTTTCCCTTCAAAAAGCATCCTCGATTACTCTGTGTCGGCACCGAACAGTTTGCCAATTTGGTCTGGCGGTACTGACGGCAGTGTAAATGGCTGCCTGGAGAGATTTCTTGACATTACCATGTTACGAAGATGTTATAAATTTAGTTACGTCATCATGACGTCATCAGGTATCAAATTACAAGCGATTTAAGGGCAAATTTTGACAAAATACAGGTAGTTTGCGTTATATCTTTTGAACTACATGTAAATAGAGTATCGTGTTCGTTTTTTCGTGAGGTTGTAGACTATGCCGTGAGAAACATTTTGTGTTCCCAGACACAAAACCGCTTGACCTTTACTTCCGGTGTAACCGAAAGTGCAATAAAAACTGAATATAACTCAAAAGTGGGAGCATTTTACTACAGACTTGTATATTATGAAAGTGTTTAGTGAGGAATGCCAGACACACAAAAAAAAACAGTGTGATGACGTCATCATCCGAAAGGGCGCCCCTAGCGGCACATAAAATATTGTTTCTTTTTTTTACTTTTAAAACCATGGGTTCAAATTTTACCAAATCGACCCATGATTTTCTTTGATTAACCACAGATAACTTGGCAAGGTTTCAAACTCATGACGTCATCAGACTGGAAGTTACTTTTATGAGAATTTGCCAACGATCATATTTTAAATTTAATTCTATCATTTGATCCATGTCGTATATCTTAGCCCAAATAACGATACCATTACAATGTTCACCTTTTGCTTCCAAACACTGTGACGTCATCAAACCGGAAGTTCGGTGTTATGAATACATACACTTATAGTTTTCAAATTTTCATACGTTATTTAACTTCACAATGAACATCCACTCCGAACTAAATCAGTATTCACTTCCCGTTTTTGACTAATGACGTTATCAAGCCAGAAATAACTTGTATGTGTACATGTTTACTGAAATTTAATTGATTGTCCTGGAAAGGATTTAATTTCCTGATACTTTGTTCTTACATAAAAATATTCATAACTTAACTGGACAGTGTTTCATAAAATAGTTGTCTACCCGACCACTCTGCGTTTGTAACAACAAACGCGAATCTCTAGTTTATTTTGATTATCTTCTTTTTGTTTGCTCATGTACATTTGTTTAAATCCATTCTACAGAGCACCCTCCCAGATGGGTACGAATATCACCTGTGTTCCTTCAGCCCCCTGGAAGGAGGCTTTGATGCAACTGTTCGGGTTGCTTTACAAGACGAGGAGGGAGCAACCGAGTGGCTTGCAGACTACCAAGAACACAGTCGTGTGACATTGCGGGTGAAAGCAACAAAGCCAGAGAGTGGACGAGTCAACCTCTTCAAGGTGTACTACAGGTGTCACCACAACACCATACCCAGATCGGAAAAGGCAGATTTGCGGCCAAAATCAAAGAACACAAATTGTCCAGCCCAACTCACCATCACAGTCAAAAGGAACCCTGGAAAACGTAGCCAGTAAGTTTGTAAATGCATTTTTTTTTATCCCATTGCATTGTGAAAAATTATATAAATTCACTGAATTTACAATGCCCAAATTTTATCGTAAACATCTATTAAAAGAAATGTTTATTCCTGATATCCAACAAGTCCACTGATTTAAATCGAGCGATTCGGTTGCAGAAATAACCCGTTTTTGGCACATGTTTATCTTTGTTAACAATTTGAGACACCTTTTTAAACATTTTTCAGGGCCAAAGTCAGAGATCCTCATCTGCCACTGTTTGCTACTATAGTACATATTAAGCACATCCACAATCACCAAATAGCCTGCCCCGATGCCTTCAAGTTCCGTGATGTCTCAAAGGATGTGATTGCCAAGTTCACTGAGCTGTACTCCAAGGGATACTCGCCCTCATCGGCCCTGAACACCCACAAGTTGGATTTGCAGTTGGAACATGAAAACGACTACCTCTATGTATCTGCTGACCGAGCACAGTGCCCCGATCTGCAGTTTTGCCATAGGTATAAAATTAAATGTTGTGTAGTATTTGAAGTCTTTTCTGCTTTTGTATCCAGAGCAAAAAGTCTTTGATTGGTTGATTACAAATTATATCATCTTCGGGTTGTAATAGAGAATGAAACAAAATCAGACCATAACACAGTTTGCATCAGTGTTGTAGTACTCGTACAAATTTCTATTTTTTTCCAAAGCGATATACAAAAAGGTCAAATTAATGATGTGTCCATTGTTTGTGCTCATGCTTTAAGGAAAAGAGTAGAAAAATTACCCACTTTACCTAAGTACAGTAAACTCCGGCTAAACCGGCACTCTCAGGACCCGAGAATTTGTTATGACTTACACGAATGCCGATATCTGCTGTAAGTCGTCAGTTTGCCGACTTACATGAATGTTTTTTTGCACACATGATTCATTGCACTAATTGGCTTCGATTTACCCTGGATTATCTCCTTAATGCTTGAGTTGAATCCAAAATTAATCCTCGAATTGTATCATAACGTTTGGGGTATTGATAGTGGAGACCATGATGCAGATATGTTCGTGCACAGTAACGAATTAAATTCGTGCGTGGTCTGGTATATTCCATGCACGCATTGACTGCAGCAGTCATGGCAGTAGTCATTCAATAAGACGACCCCCAAAATGGACAGAGCGCATGCGTACAGCCTAGTGGGGGTACTGGTATTGATGTGCTCACCATGCATATGCGATGTATGCAGTAGGACACCCTTTTTCGACACCGATGCATGCAGCGATCACGGGCCGTGTGAAACCACTTTTCACTCGGCACTTTGCCAACCACAGTACAGGAAGTCGATACCAATGCGTGAT